>APFE030412600.1:0-30244 GCA_000404065.3 Pinus taeda
TTTTTTCTTTTTCTTTTTTTAGACAAAAGATATTGGTTTTATCCTCTAAAATGCTTCGTTTGCTTCTCTTCTCGTACCATCCAAGCTCCAAAATTTATCCCCCATTACCAAAAAGGCTCACTCAACCAATATGCATACAATGAAAGCAATTTCCTCAAAGATTTACATATCACCTCCCCATTTAGAAACCAAGTGTTGGATAGATTAAAGCTTGATTCCTCTTACAAGATAATTACTTGTGAATATTATTTATCTTATTTTAAATTTATGTTTTATTCATCACACAATTAGACAAAAAATTCAAATCATAAAGATCACAAAGATAAAAGAACACCAAAAATTAAGCTCCAAGTTAGGGCAAAACCCCATAAGGGGGAAAACCCAAAATATCCTCTTCTTATAGAATCAGATCAAAGTGGGATATATCATACCCACAACCAAGACCAAGACTATCAAAAAGTTCCCATTTCAACACTCCTCCAAGTTTCACCCAACAAATTCAAAGTCAATGTTGGTCAAATCCCTGAAATTTTGGTCAAACCACAAAATTTTCCCTGCAATAGATGGCCAACTTTCAGCCCTATAATAACCTCGTAAAAATCACAGAACCTTCGCACGTGTGAGTGGAATTAGGGAAGAAAAAATTTTGATTTCATCTCTCCTTTGACTTGTTCCTCTCTTCTTTGACTTTACTTGATTTTTCCTCTTTCTTTTACACAGAAATCAATACATGATGATGTGTGATGAATGGCTTTCCAAGTGATCGAATTGACTTGTATTTATACATGTCCAAGCGGGTCAAAAAGGTGCCACATAGGCTGACTAGTCAAGGAGGGTCGACTTGGTCTTTGTGATGACATTTTTGACTTTTTACTCAAAATAAAACTTTCTTTTCTTTTATTACAAAAGTTCCAAATGGGACTTGACTAAAATGAATTTATTTTGACTCATAAAATATTCTTTATAAACATGAAGAACATGCTTTGGCTAAAAAATAATGAATGAATATAATAGATACATCAATCATACTTTTGAATTAGATTATGAATACCAACATTAGTTACATTTTCAATGCTCCCAAAAAGATTTAATCACGAAACATAATTGCGAGCAATAGCATTCAAAGGCTCCAAAGCCAGTGTTTCCTCCAATTTTTTTTAATTGAGGGAGATTCAATATTGGATTTTCTTTCACTTCTTCCCTTAAGGCCTACTTAAGAAAATAAATGCTTTAAAACCTCCACAAAAATTTAATTCACCATGTACTTAATCCTAATTGTTTACAAAAAATCCAACAATGTGATATTAAATGCCACTTAGAGTGACTCCTCCTCCTCTCTTTTTTTAATGGCATAAATTTGATTACTTAATGTTAAAAAATGTGGACATATGAAGACATTAAATGCAATACCACAAATGCATTGGAGCATTCTCTAGGTAATGATTTGGACCTTTGTCCACATAATGACATTCCTTAGGTGTGGTAATTGATATACTTCTCAATGCATTATGCAAATTGGTGGAGGAGCGAGCATGGATTGTAAAGGTTATAATTGCAAATTTTGGGGTTTCTTCTGCTATAAACTTGAAAAATGCTTTAATTCCAGCATCTATCTCAACAATTCTGGCTTGGCACTTTTAAACGATGCACCATATTGCTCAGGAATCATTTAAATTAACCTTCCTCTAGCTTATTGTATGTTTGTGAGGATGCTTGGCATACTTAGGACCAACACTATAAAACACACTTCCTTAACCATGCCCTTTCATGCTTTATTAGGGTCTGGGAAACTTGATCGAAAACCTTATTAGCATGGTGACTCTTTTATTATATATTCAACATAGCAGGAAATTTATTAAGCACCCAGTAATTTCAAAGCCAGATCTACATTCAAAACAATTGAAAAATAACATATCCTCCCTTTATCTGCATAATGAATCTATTAACTATGTGAATCATTTCAAATTATGGCTCCTCGTCTGGTGTGATCTAGGAATAGATCAATCTTTTTGGGACTATGTAGACAGTGTTGGACATCAAGTGAAGATTTGTTAGGATGATGGAACTTGGGCCTGGAACACGTTGTGTACTGATCCATTTTTTAGTGAACCAACTTATTTTCCTTTTGGAAAATTCCCAACTGCTTAGCGCATTTTTTTTATTTTTAATCTTCAACCACTCTGTAATGTCCATATATAATAAACTCGTGATTCAACAATCCAACTTGCGAATCTAGCTTGGTTTTAACCTTCAAGCTTCAACTAAACTCTATAGAGGCAGTGTTGAAAGTTGCAAACCATTATGATGTGTCCACAAAATGGTGAACCCCCGTCCTGAGTCAAATCCTTCAGCACCTTTGAATTGAATGTCGAGCCTGATACTACAGTCACAGCCGTATAAAGCTACTCCAAATTATTTTTAATCATATAACACTACTCCAAACAATATCTTTCATATAATTCATATAACAATGCAATCCTCTTTCAACAATTTCTATCACATGCTCAGGTAAAATTTTGTGTCTTTCTCCTTCACGTTGAGTGTGGTTCACTCTTCGTAGTGCAACTCAATTCACAATACAGCCCTCACTTTCTTGTGACAACTTCAATATCACTACAACCGTGGCTCTAATACCATGTTAAGAATTAACATGGGTGTGACGAGACAAGAAATATGGTGGAAAATGCATCAAGGCCTTCCATTGTATTTTATTGATCTAAAAAATGTGAATATATCATACATCAATTGTCCTTCTCGATCTTCTATATATGGATCTAGATCACATTTACCACTCATCAATGGACAATCATGACACCTTGTCAAGGTAAGGATGACAATTGTATCTCAGACTTTGTGATTATTTAGAGACTCACAATCTTACAACGTACATAATCCTTGATTTATCTTAAAGGGAATTTTCCATTCATCCCCTTCTCTAATTTGGATTTGATGGTATCAACTCGTCAAATCAATTTTCGTGAAATATATAGCACCACTCAAATGATCAATTAGATCATCAACATGTGGAAGAGGAAAATTGTACTTGATAGTTATCTTAATGATGGTTCTCGAATTAGTGCAAATACTCCATCCACCGTCCTTCTTCAGTGGGAACAACGCATGGACTAAGGCTTTCTCTAATGAAGCCCTTGTGAAAAAACTCATGTACATGTTTCCTCATTTCTTCATTTTATTTAGGATTCATTTTGTAGGCTAGTTTATCTGGAATACTTGCTCTGGGAATTCAATCCATATGGTGGTTAATGCTTCAAACATGAGGTAATTTACTTGGTAATTCATCCATAGTTGTGTCAACAAAATCATCCAATATAACCTTGACTTCCTTAGGAAAATAATCTAAACTTGTGTCGGTAAAAATTACCTTAGACTTACCAATGATGCAAAATATACTTCCTTCTTTTTGACCCCTTATAGCAGCTCCTTCTCACTCATGTATGCTTGTGACCATCTTCCTTAAGTGCGTAGGTGTTCCTTTTGCCTTCATGGATAGATCTCCTCTCAAAATTCCATCGTCTTCCCAAAAAAAAGAAGGAAAACATACTTAGGCATTACATCACACAATGCTTCATATTTGTGTCATCCAATCTGAAAATCTATTTTACATTGTTCATTGACTAGGATTTGATGGCCTTTTTGTAACCATGAAACTTTGTACACTCCTCTGACATGTTGGAGTATTCTTTTGGAATCCCCATGACATATGGCCCAATTGTCCACATTTATAGCATATGCATTGGTAATATTTGCCTCTGCCTCTAGAGAAAGATATTCTTCCTCTAAAATCACCTCCTCCTGGTGGCTTCTTATTTGAACTCCCACCTTCTTGCTTTGGAGGTTGAAATATTTCTTTGCTACTTGATTGTCTTTTGATTTTGGCATGACCTTTTTCTTTGCTATTCTAACTTTGTTTCCTAGAAATATTTTCCTCGTCTTTCAAAGAAGCTTCGTAAGTATCCCAACTATGTTCATAGTCAAGATACCAATCTCATATTTAATCTCATACTTCAAGCCATTAAGATATCTAGCAATTTCCTAAACATCCTCTTCAATGTGTATAGCTCTAATGTTTAATTTATAAAATTCTTTAGTATATTATTTCATATCGTGGATTTTTGTCTAAGGTTCTGCAACTGCTTGAAAATATTTAACTGGTAATCCTTAGGCATATATATTTTTTTATTTTTACCACCATTCTATCCGAGATTCTAATTTTGGACTTACCTTTTCTTTTCCTTTTTACCTGCACTTCATCCCACCATAGGGTTTGGTTTCCTTTCATCCTTATGACAAAAAAATTCACTTTATTTGCCTCGTTTACTTCTTCATAATCAAAATACTTGTCCATGGCATCTATCCAATCCATCAATTCATCAACATTTAAATTACCTTCATATATAAATACTTCCATCTTTGATCTGGTGCTCATTTTGGCTATCATATTTAGCATTTTCTCTTATGTTGATTCCCCTCCTTCTTCACTGACATCTCTAAGAAATTTGCATTTCTACCAACCTTTCTTAAGTGTGCCTCATCTCCTGTTCTAAGGATGCATTCACTACAAGTTTCCATCTTCCTGCTCCTCTAACTACAAATCTCCTTACACTTGCTCCTCGAGCTACTCCTTTGTTACTTTCTGCCATGTTCAAGAACAAATATTTTATGATACCAAAATTTGATGTTGAATTGGCCATTACTGTTGCCACTAGAAAATTCCTTCATCCACCAATTTTTTCAATGTGCATTTTCAACTTTTCATTGTGTGTGGTGCTAGTTTAACAAGCAACAACCTTTAAATGATACAATTTTAGGGATGGATTCACCTATGGCCCAACGGTATTATGGGGCCTTCCAAGACTACCATGGGGCCCTCATTTAATGAGCGACCACCTTTGAATGACGTGATCGAGAGAATGGAAATATCTATAGCCCAATAGGATTATGATGCCTCTCATGACTGCCATGGGCCCCTCATTTAACAAGTGACCACCTTTAAATAAAATTATTATGGGAATGAGCAGATTTATGGCTCAACAAGATAATAGGGCCTCCCAGGATTGTCGTGGGCTAACAAGGGGTGACGGGAACATGGGAAACCACCTCATAACCACCAAGTTATGTGGACAACCCAGATCTATTACAAGACCCCCTTGCTCATTCCATCAAACCACTCTTGTACCCCATGAAAAAATTTCCTAGTTTGTTAGGACTCATAACAGAACCTCATATTGGATCCTCATATTAGTCAAGGTTGTCATTGATGTCAATATGACATTGTTTGTGATGGAAAATTCTTATGATCCGTGATGTTTTCCTAAGATTCCCATTGATCATACTGATCAAAGTTCTTATGAAGATTCCCATTGATCATATTGATGAAAGTTCTTATGAAGATTCCCATTGATCAAAATGCCTCAGTGATGAAAGTTCTTATGAAGATGACATACATGAATGAATACACTTGATGGTGACATATAATGACATGGTTGGAGACCACATGATGATATGGAGGACCATATGATGACATGGAGATGATATGGTGACATAGTTGAAGACATGATAATTGAGATCATATATAACACAACGCATATAATAAAACCCTATCAGAGAAACATCATATTGACGTTTTTATTATGTATGACCACCCAAAACCTCCGATCTCTGATATGCGATATCATATAACCTATGATTTTCTCTTACTTCCAATATGCGAACCCGAATTGATTTAAGTTAACGGTTAAATTATTAAAACACATCTGCCACTTTATTGGAACTTTTGAGATGACACCTCTGATGAGACCTAAGCTCTTATTTCCAATATGCAGACCTGATTTGATATAAGTTAATAATTTATTTATCAAATTGCATCTGCCACTTTATCAGAACTTTTGAAATGACACCTCCGATAAGACCTAATCTCTGAGTGTCGATATGGTTGCGAACCCGATTGCATTTATCATAACATTTTAATATAATATCACGCCTGTTGCGTTGAAACTTTTCTATATCACAAGTTTTGCACGTTGTGTCATGTTAAAGATTCTGATACCCAAACCTCTGATACCCATCCAAGTCATGTCAGCCTCCCTCCAAGGGTCACATCCCTTCATTTTCATAACACAATGTATATGAATAAAACCATAGAACTTCATTTCTATCATCTATCTCAGTCATCCATCACTAAGAGTAAGATACAGTTCACAACTCAAGAACTTTACAGTACCGAGGAACAAAAGCTTAAGGCCAAGAAGAAGAAGTAAATTTTGATTGGGTTATAAATCATATTGGAATTATTCGACAACTGAAGAAGCTATAGTGGAGGCTTGGACTTAACCATAGGCAACTACAGAACCTTAGACTCCTTCAGAGAACCTCAAAATCTTCCACAGAAGCTCGGATTCCCACACAATATTTTGGATAAGGCACAAGATCTTGTACTCAACATTCATACCTTGTTTTATACTTGGAGTTAAGACCCGGTGCAAAAGTTACAATAGTTTGATTGAACCTCGGTGGATCTTGGGTATTGCAGCCTCAGTGGAGCTTTGACCTATGGAGTGTATACACATTTAGGCCTCTACCCGTTGCAACCTTGCACTTGTGTGATGAATGTGAAGATTGGATGTTGAGACAGTGATGAACTTATAACTCTGAACAATGAAGTAAAAGTATGTAAGCAGTGAAGCATTTGAAGAAGCATTTGACAAAACATCTTGGAGCAATTTGTGAGCATATTGAAGCAATTTTTCCATCACCTTCAATTTTGCACTACAAATCATATTAAAACTCATGGTATGACCATTGTGGGACTATATAACACAAAGAGAGTCCTTCATTGATCCAATTTTTCCTTAGTAGTTCCCCTTTTAGTGCCTTACGTGATTAGTTAAGACGATTGTTTAGGAAAGTTTCCTCAAGATTAGCTTAAAATCTTCCACACTAACTTCCTCATCCTAATTTAGTTAAAATCACAATTCCACGTAGGATATTCTATGACTCAAAGGATTATTGGATGATTTTGTTCATAGACGTAGTCTCAACACTCATTGTGGATTTGATCCCATGGATTTTCTCTAGTTCACACACCCTTCTCTACATTTACTCTACTTATTTACATACCACCACACTACACAATTATTTGCATCAAAATTTTGGGTCCCTATCTTGGGATACATGGTTACTTCAAATGCATCTAGAATGGGTATGCAGCCAATACCTTTGGATAAGTTCAACACCACTTCCCAACTCCTTTACATAATTGTTGGTAGTTGGGTAGTTCTTTTGCCAAATTTGAAAACTAGATATTTAATTCAAGGTATGATAGGAAAATTCCCATTCCTCTTCACAATTTCCTCTCAAGTATTAAGATTTGTGTTGACTACTCCCTTATTTAGACTTTTAGCAATATATAAAATAAAATGCACATTACATCAAATAAAGTCTATCAAGATATCCATGCCAGCCATCTCCAACATTATAAGTATTAATTACAATTAAAATACTTGGGTTTTTAAAAGGGAGTATTACACAATCTAATTAATGCAAGATGAAAAATGGCAGATGTGGAAATGCAATATGCAGGGTGGGTCGTACAATGAAGTTGCAGATGAGGTAACCTATAATTGCATTGTGTAGAATTTGAGTATGGAAGTGGATAAATATATATTTTGGATGTTGCAAAAGACAAAACAAAGGTTGTGGAAGTAAAGGATAAGAGTGGCTTGTTGAGGAAAAGCGATTTTTTGCATCCGACATCCTACAACCATCAAATCGGATAAGTGTTGATGTGTTGTGGGGTGGTGAATAATGCAGGGAGAGAGGATACATAGAATAGATATCCTGCATCTGACATTTTGCAAATGAAAAAAATGACAAACTATGGTATTCATAGGAGATGGAGTCTATTCTTCACCTTGAGATAGTTTTTGGCTAGAGAATTATGCCAAGCCACTAGTAGTGTTTTTGAAAAGAGGTTTTGATCCAAATTAGTCTCTACTCAATGAATGGCAGGACAATACCTTTCGGGTATTTAATCAAGAGGATAGCTTCCAACCAAGGTAGATGTTCTTTTTAAATAAGGCGAGATGAGGGAAAAGAGAAAATTTAACAAATATTACAACATTCACTAAGTGATTTAATACTTGTTATTGCAGAAAACGTAGAGGAATATATTCCTAAGGTTCTAGAATAAAAAACAAACTTCAATTGTATGAAATATTGAAAATTGTATGAAATTCAATTGTAAGAACAAATTGATCCGATCACAAATATTTGTGTATAACATAACCTTGCCAAAAATTCGGGAAAATGATTCTCAATTTAGCCTCTTAAGGATATTCCACATAACTTGAAATAATTTCAAAGATGAAAAACATAGTTGAGATCTTATCCCACTATGCAACACTTCGCTTACCTCTTTCGTATCACTTTCCTCCTGCATTGATGCGCACACTCTTACTCTTCTTGAATTCTTTACACTTTTATCCCTATGATGCCTCAACATTCTCAAATTATTCGGTCTTTACTGGTTCGTTATAGCATCCAAAAATATGTTTCCCTCAGGTCATTCTTTTGTCATCCCCTAGTCTTCCCATTGCACACAAAGCAATTTAGCTACTCATGTTGTCAGACTCTAGTGACATTCATTTCTATCTTTCTAAATTGTCCTGATGATGGACCCCCTTTGGGGTTTGAAACGTCGACAGAATGAACTGAAGACTGTGGATAATCCGGATCATGAAGCGACATAACCCCTTTTTTACAGAACATCATTTTTATCCATGTAGGCAACAATATCAAATATCATCCTTGTGGTCCCTTAAAGAAGTTCCATTTAGCTACAATATATGACTAAGTACCCTAAATTACAACAAATTCAACAATATAGCCTTACAACACACTATTAAACCAAAAAACAACTACACGAGAAACCTTTTTATTTATGTTGTTAGCCCTTTGGGGTCCAACTACGCTCTACAATAGGGCACCAAGTTTTGTGATCTTCTACCAACCTTCCTAACCACTCAACCAAAATAATTGGAAACTCAATAAATAATATTTCATGAAAATATGTAAAAACATACGTTTGCATCCATTTCTCAAGACTAATTTGTTGATTTCTAGTCTACTGTATAGAGAACTCATATTCTTTTCCTTCATCCACTTGTATCTCTTCCTGAGTAGGTATCCACATTCCCTTCTTCCACAAATCTCGATCTTGACTATGGAACCATTTTTTAGCACGCAAGGGTAAACCCGAGGTTCGAGAGAATTTTTCAACAAAACCTCTAGAGACACCAACTCTTTCGGCAACACCTGAAAGCAAGTGATGGATCATCAAAGGAATCTGGGGGGAACTATAGGAACATAAACATTTTTGCAGTGATGAAGGATGCAGGGACCTTAAGCTAGCATTGCCTATCTTCAACATATTATTACTTGTTTATTCATATAAAAAGGGTGAATTATACCCCAATTTTGTATATTAATCCCATTATGCATACATTTAAAGTGATAATATTATGAAAAATAGGTAAGCCATTAAGCACTGTGTAAATACACATAATAGGCCAAAAATCAATCTTTCTATTAACATAATGAATCTTTCATCACATTCATATCCATTGCGGCTCACCATCCTAGTGAATCATTTATCATTGCAGCGCAAGACTATATGTCTCCATCTCAAGATGTACCAACAAGTTATATTGTTTGCCCCTCTACCTTAATCTATTTATAGATTTACATGTGGACCCAACCGACCAAAATCCCTTAGTAGTAAATTATCACTACGGGTTGGTAAATATTACTATGGGACAGTAAACATTATTATGGGCTAGTACATACAAATTTTGCCAACAAATTTCCTTATTCTTCACACCTTTGTGTGTTATCCTTTAGCTAAAATTGTTGTGCGATGCTCCTATGCACATATCCCCAAAACTTATTACCCAGAAACACTACTCCATCATTTATAAAATACAAGGGCTATAAACCTAGGGAAAGATTCATCTATCTCATTTAGCTTAACAAGATTCGAGAAGAAGTATTGGTGATTCTCACAATAGTAGGGCCCCTGAAAATTTGTTTACTTTGTGTCGATTGAGTGAGTTCTTGATTCAAATCGTTCTCATTGGATATTCTCAAGGGTCGAACTATGAATAGCTTAGCTCATATCATAATTTTACACTCCTTGTGTAAGTTCAACCAAATTCCCTTGGAGGGGTCTTGAGCATAACTCCTCCTCTTAAATGCATGGGGAACTCATAGTTCTAACCAAGTGGTGTATGCCAAATCACTCTCTAACTTGATTGATGCATCCTCTCAACCAAAAGAGTCATATAATGTTATTTATTTAGATCCTAGAGTTCCTCCTTTTTATGTTTTAGTAAAGAGTTATAATTTTGTGCTTCATAATTGTGTCATTAACACATAAGCAAGACACGATGTCATGCATTTTTTAGTTATGAGAAGAATAGGTATTGAGTGCATAGGTCCTTGTAAATATCTACTAGCTTTGGAATCAAGAATTGTAGAAATAATGGTTTATATGAAAGGTTTATCCATTTATTTTAATCAAACTCCTAATGTGAGCATGCTCATACATGTGAGTGTAGCATAAATACCTAAGGCATATGGCATGTTTTTCGGAAGGGAGTGGTTCACCAAGGTCAAATAGGGTTTCTATTTGATGGAAGGAACCCACTTCACCTTTCATCAAGAGGTTGTAGAGTTGTCATCACGATAGAGCTAAAATATTGAGAACAAGTTTTACGTACTTCCTTCTATATAAGACATGTGCCTTACTAAGAAAGTTGGATGGTTGCTTATAGTGTTCTATCTAAAGAATATCTTCATGTTCCTAATCATGAACAAGATGAAATGGTTTTTAACCTGGATTTTGATGGTGCCAAACCCAAGCAAGGATCTAATGTTGGAGTCTTTCAAAGACTTGCACGTTTTCCATGAGATAGAAGAGGAACCAATGATATAATTCAATCGAAAACCAATAACAGTATGCTTGGGCTATCCATGTTTGGTTATAATGATGCTTCTACCCATACACATATATTAATAGTGAATCCATTAGGAAGGTGGAATAAACTACCCCTACAAACATGGGAACATGAGAAAATCATAAGATGATTTTTATAAGGTCAGAATGTTCCCCTTGTCAGTTCACTTACTTCATAGATTCACTCTTAATAGAATTCAAGGATGCTTTTTCCTGGTCCTACGAGGACCTCAAAGTATTCAATATGTAATAAATACTTCATTCCATGTCTATAATTCTTTATTCAAAGCCTTATAAGGAAAAACATAGGAAGAAAAACCCTAGTTTGGAAAAAACAATTAGGGATGAATTAGATAATACAGAAGCAGTAGAAGTCATATACTTAATTCTTTACTCACATCGGATATCCAATTTGGTCTTAGTTAGGAAGAAAACTAGGGATATTTGTTTATGTGTTTATTTTTTACATTCGAATAAGTTTTTATTAAAAGATAACTACCATGTCGTACCTATGGAGGAAATCCTCCAAGAAGTCTTTGGTGTCCAATTGATGTCTCTTTTAAATAGTTTCCCAGACTACAATTAGATATCCCTCAAACCTTCTATTTTTCATAAAACGAAATTCGTTACTCATTGGGACACATATCCATATCATAAGATGCCTTTCTGTTTCATTAATGTTGGAAGTACATTCTAGCATACCATGGCCATTGTTTTTTCAAGGGTTTGATGGATGAAATTATAGTTTTCTACTTCAATGACATGCTATTATTTTCCAAAGAAGGAAGTAGTCACTTTGATCACCTTAGACAATTGTTTTAGAGATGTCATAAGTTTGGCATATTCTTAAATCCTACGAAGACCATTTTCAGTGTCACTAAAGGGACGTTTTTGGGTCAGATTATGTCTCAAGCAAGTGTAAAAGTTGATCTCAAGAGGGTTATAATAATCAAAAGGCTTCCCTAGTTAGGAGGAATCTCTTCTTTGTCTTGGATTTTAGCCTTGACATTATCAATCGAGTTGGAGGTATCGACTCAAAGAGTAATAGTAATACCCATAACACCATGCAGATAAAGAATAAGGTGGAGGGTTGATTCATTCTAATTTTGTAATTTGCAAGAATCATTCCATATTCATGTTGCTTCGTAAGAAATATAAACTTCTATTGATATGGAGATAATCCCTCTCTATCCTTGTGCTCGTCAATTATGTCAAAACTCTCAAGTTCAAACCTGATTTTCTTCTCATTCAATGTCTTGACAAAAATCTACATACCACCATGTAGACAAAGGACAAGGTGGATATTCAATTTGATGCAAGTGGACTTAAAAAGAATCCCGATAAGGTGTTTAGGGTGTGGAAGCCATAT
Organism: Pinus taeda; assembly: GCA_000404065.3. NCBI lineage: Eukaryota > Viridiplantae > Streptophyta > Pinopsida > Pinales > Pinaceae > Pinus > Pinus taeda. The sequence continues at coordinate 12,402 of APFE030412600.1, forward strand.
GGTTGCCTCATTTTTGGTATCAGAGCAGGAAAAAGGAAGAAACTTTCCTGCGAGAAGGATGTCTTGCTTATGAAGGTTATGACTACAAAAGGTATGAAAGTTGCAGCAGTTGAATGAATGGCAAAGTTGGGCACATGACTACAACAGTAAGACTATAGAAGAAATTTTGGAAGTTCTTAGAGATTGTAGCAGAACCTCATTCCAGCTGAGGCTTGGAATAGATAGGGATAGAGGAGTTCTTAAGAGTAGTGAGTGTAGCAACCAGAGAGAGAGCAAGAGTGCTCATTGCAAGTTCTAAGGAAAGAGGACTTGGAGACGAGGCAGAGGAGAAGCTTGGTGAGAAGATCAACTTAGAAGGAAGTTGATTGGTTGCAGGTGTAGAGCTCACATAGAAGAGAAGATGGCTATGTAAAGTCATATGGAAGGTTCAGAAGAAGACTACAAGATGGAGGGGAAAGCTGCTCAAACAATCCATAGGAAATAGATGAGTCAAGCAGAGATTGACAAGGAAATAACTGAGATAAGAGAAGAACTCGATGTGTTAGTAATGTCGCTAGAGGAGAACCGAAGACAAGGTGGTCTTGAAGAAGAAGCCAGTGAAGTGACCTAAGTTGCAGAGAAGGCTACAACAAGAATAAGTAAAGTGGTTGATGAAAAACCTCAGAGAAGCAGAGGCAGAAATGGAAGTTTCCATTTGTAGACCAGAACAAGGTGAAATGTTGGGTGAAGAGGATAATGGGATATCAACTGAAGATCTCATGGACTATTGGCATAGTTCAGAATAATTCGAAGATACGTTGACAAGGGAAGCAAATGAGGCAATGAAGCCTTGTGATTTTAATTCTCATAGTTTGTGTATGTTTGTAGGATATGCAGAGGGTTATGGACAGTCTGATGAAACTGTCACAAATAGGAATGAAGCTCTTGAGGTGAAGTATGATGGAGGATGCCTTTTAGAGGAAGAAGGTGTTGATTTAGTGCAACAAAAAGAGTTCATAGATGAATGTCTGTTTGGTATAAGAAGTCTAATGAAAATACCATAGTGGTATTACAAGAAGGTAAACAAATGAATTTGTTTAATGAAATTGATGAAATAACTTTGCAATATGATAGTGCAGAAAATAGGATAACTCAGGAGGATTGCTAGGAAAAGAATGAAGCTGAGGATGGAAGTTGTGATGAACTGCTGGAGAGATTTCATATGGAAATAGAGTTCTTGGAAATATTTCTCAAGGAACCTGAAGGAGAAATGAAGCTTTTAGAACCTAATAAAGAAAAGGATATGGTTACTATGCATGATAAGGATGAAATGTATCTAACTTTTATAGAGTTAAGTAAATTTTTAGACTCTTAAGTTAATGATGTGACTGTAGGTATGGAAGACAACATTAATAGATATGATGCTGAAATAAGAGAAATTGAGCAGAGATTATTTGAAGGTGAAATGGAATATTAGGAACAACAAGGGTGTTATGTCCTCAGAGACATGAAGGAAACATAAGTATTAATCCAGCAAGATAAAGATGGAAGGAACCAACAATTTAAAAGAGATGATCAGCAACATGAGAATGAATATAAGGAAGGCATTAGATTGTAGAAGTATAGCAACTGAAAGCAGAATGAAGAACAAGATATTATTCTGGTAGTACAAAGAAAGACAAGTGAAGACCGAAGATACAGATGGAGAACAAAGAAAAGAGCCAAGTGGAAGCTATTGCAATAGAGGTGGAATGACAAGATGATGAACGAGTTCAGGGAACTTGAGAAAATTCATATTGATTTGTTAGAGAAGGAGAGACTCAAAGGAATGGAGTCACAACAAGAAGGATCTGCTGAAATCCAGAAGATCTATGATGGAATATTGGTGCTTGGAGCATCAAAAGAGGATGAAATGTATTGTATTTTGAAAACTTAAAGTTATTGTGTGTTTGCAGGTTATGAAAACTTGAGGGAAAACAAGCAGTTGTTGGAAACTGTCATATCAACAAGTGAGAAGATGACTACCCATAGTCATATGAAGAATAAAGAGAAAAGTTACAATCAAGTGAAGGAAGATGTCCATTCAGATGACGTCCAAAGGATAAGTCAAAAGGAGGATGGCAAAGGAATTATTGAGATCAAAGAAATGTTTGGAAATAAAGAGATTCATTCATATGAATATGGAACAAAGAGTTTTCTCAGAAAAACTGATGAAGCTAATAAAAACCCAATGGAGAATCTTATGAAGACCTTGGTGTCTCATAGCTTTGAAACTAATATTTTGTGTGTAAATGCAGGATACACTGAAGTAAGGCAACTGTTTAATGTTTCCATAAGAGAAAGGAAAAGCAAAGAAATGTTTTTTTAGAAGTTAGAAGAAGGAAATTCACATAGTCTTGTGATGCAGAGGAAAGGGCAGTTGTTAAACATAGTTGTAGTGAATTATGTAAATATTGGACAACTATTGAAGACTGAAGCCAAAGGAGAACAACTACTGAAGGTTGATATAGAAGATTTTGTAGATATTAAACAATTATTGAAGATTATTGACCTTGAAGAAAGCCAGAGTAAAGAAGGACTATATGGAAAAGAAGTTGTCAGAAATGTTGGCATAATGAAGAAACAAGGTAAAACATTTGTGTTTAATGAATTGATTGATTCTGGTGAAGATTTATATGCAGAAACAAGGCAATGTGAAGTCAATTTGAAACAAGGAGTTGATTATGAAGATCAGATCGAAGTAAGGAAGGATGAGATCAAAATGTCTCAGAAATATGGAATGATGTCGAATCTACAGTATGGAATTGTTGAACTGGAGATGAGTTCAAGAGATAATAGTAACAAGATTACTATTGTACAACAGAGTTATTGATGAAGAAGAGGCTAAAGATGAAATTTTAGAAGCAGAGAAATATGAAGCCATGATCCTTAAGGGTGCAGAAATTAAGCTACTAAAAGAAGAGGTATTCCAAGTACCTAAGCAAGCAGGAAGAATTCTTAGTTTTCAAGAAATTTGTGGAGTTGCTGGTATACTGAGAATTTAATTAAGAAGTGATGAAGCCATGAATGAGAAACCAGAAGAAGGAACTAAAATTATTGCAGGGGATCAATGGAGAAGGAATTTGTACATTTCAGAAATGTATATGAAAAAATATTGGCACATGGATTATGATGTTCTTATTCAAGAACACATCCAGTTGCAGGAGGATAGTATTCATCATCTGAGAAGTGAAGTGGACAAAGAAATTGATGAGTTGTGGGAACTCATACAACAACATTCCAATAAAATATATAAAGGACAAAAGAAGAAAGGAAGATTGGCTGGAAAGAATGGTGCAGGTGAAGGCAATGGTAAAATGCAGCATAAAGTATGGAGACCTGGAGAACAACAAACAACCACAGCAACCAAGGAAAGACTACCAAACAAAGTATGGGATCCAAGAGGACACATATCAGAAGCACATGAGCAAGAGATCATGATTATTTTTAACCTTGGGAGTCTAATGCAGGAGCATCTAGGCCTAGCCAACAATGTGATGGTGTGGTCACATGTTGTGGCTAATGCAAGTTTGGAGGAAGAATTGGTTATTTAATTTTATTAATTGCAAAGTATGTAAGTAGTTAATTATAGCCTAATTTTGAACAGAGTTGGGAATAATTAGCAAGTGATCCTCCCTGCGTGGAGATTAAGCCAAACAATTATAATGATTAATTAAGGTAGGATTTGATTTCTTAAAATATAGTGAATTCCTTCATTTGTGGAAGGAAACTGTTAGATAGAACATATATGTAATTTCCTTTCTTTTTTGGAAGTGGGATTCAGAGAGAGGATTCATGAGGGAACTGTAAGCCTATGGGCAGATGAGGAACAGAGGCCACTAATTAGAAGTATCAGGCCAGAGAGGAATGTTTTCGGAGAGAAGAGAGTGAGCAAAGAGCGAGAGAAAGGAATGAATGTAATTCAGGCCATTAAGGGCCAAGAAACGAAATATGTTTTATTTTGAGATTCTCTTAATAATGGAAACAATGGTGTGCATGCAGAGGAACTATGTATTATGCCTTTTTAAGTTATTTGTGTGTAGATGCGTGAACCATTTAAAGGCATGTTGACCAACCATCGATCACTATAAGGATTGATGGCGATCCATTGTTTAATGGAATGATTGTTATATATATATATAATATATATATATATATATATATATATATATATATATATATATGTCGTGTTTAAAACAGAGTATGGCAGAAACCGTGTTTTAACACAGAATCCATTAAAAACAAGTGAAATCAAGTTAAGGAGGAGATAGACGGAGAGCGCACAAGATCCCTTGGATCTTATAAATCAACGGTCCAGATTCTATCACATAGAGCAGAACTATAGATATCACATCAACAAAGTTCATGCACAAGAGGTGGACCTTAGGCCTTTGACAATCTCGATCTGCGATCGCTGTTATATCACATCGGCATAAGTGTGATATTGGATTCATGCCTTAAACCATTGTGATTTCCGATAGCGATGGATATGAGCAATCGACGATCGGAGTAATCGACTTTTCAGAGATCGAAGCAGTGGAAAGGGATGAAGCCAAGAGATGGACCTGACGATAATTGTAAATGCGGGTTTAACGAATTTGAAGTCCGACCTTAAGGCTTCCGATTGGGTTTCCCTTTGTATTCCTGTGTACTTATATATTTCAGATGTTATGTGTCTGCAATCATTGCAATAGCGACATCGCGATAAACCAAATGCGAAGGGGTGATGAGCGGACCTGAGAGATATATGAAGTCATATTTATAATTTTTGAGATCTCGATAAAGCGTTCCAGCAGGGTTTTTCCTTTGTTTCTGTGTATTGCGATATCAAGTTATGGTCCCGGGTTTTTAAAGGAAAATCACAAAATAACTCTTCCAATAGTCTTGTGGGTTCTGATAAGCATATGTGGTTCTAGCTTAAAACAAAAGCATATGATAATGCTTCTGATAGTACGGAATTATGTGTATAGCCCAAGGTAATAAAAGTTTTATGAGGGATAAGAGTCTCGATAAGGTGTTTAGGGTGTGGCAGCCATATGGTTGCATCACCAAGCCATGTTGGCCTCCCTCCAAGAGTCACATCCCTCCATTTTCATAACACAATGTATATAAATAAAACCACAGAACTTCATTTCTATCATCAATCTCGGTCATCCATCACAGAGAGTAAGATACAGTTCACAACTCGAGAACTTTACAGTACTTAGGAACAAAAGCTTAAGGCCAAGAAGAAGAAGCAAATTTAGATTGGGTTATAAATTAGATTGGAATTATTCGACAACTGAAGCTGCTATAGTGGAGGCTTGGACTTAACCAAAGGCAACTACAGAACCTCAGACTCCTTCAGAGAACCTCAAAATCTTCCACAGAAGCTCAAATTCCCACACAGTCTCTTGGATAAGGCACAAGATCTTGTACTCAACATTCATACCTTGTTTTATACTTGGAGTTAAGACCTGGTGCAGAAGTTACAGTAGTTTGATTGAACCTCGGTGGATCTTGGGTATTGCAGTCTTAGTGGAGCTTTGACCTATGGAGTGTATACACATTTAAGCCTCTACCCGTTGCAACCTTGGACTTGTGTGATGAATGTGAAGATTGGATGTTGAGACAGTGATAAACTTATAACTTTGAACAATGAAGTAAAAATATGTAAGCAGTGAAGCATTTGAAGAAGCATTTGCCAAAACAAATCTTGGAGCAATTTGTGAGCATCTTGAAGAATTTTTTCTACCACCTTCAATTTTGCATTACAAATCATATTAAACTCATATTATGACCATTGTGGAACTACATAACACAAAGGGAGTCCCTCATTGATCCATTTTTTCCTTAGTAGTTCCCCTTTTAGTGCCTTACGTGATTAGTTAAGATGATTGTTTAGAAAAGTTTCCTCAAGATTAGCTTAAAATCTTCCACACTAACTTCCTCATCCTAATTTAGTTAAAGTCACAATTCCACATAGGATTTTCTATGACTCAAAGGCTTATTGGATGATGTTGTTCATAGACATAGTCTCAACACTCATTGTGGATTTGATCCCATGGATTTTCTCTAGTTCACACACCCTTCTCTACATTTACTCTACTTATTTACATACCACCACACTACACAATTATTTGCATCAAAATTTGGGGTCCCTCTCTTGGGCTACATGGCTACTTCAAATGTATCTAGAATTGTTATGTAGCCAATACCTTTGGATAAGTTCAACACCACTTCCTAACTCCTTTCCATAATTTTTGGTAGTTGGGTAGTTCTTTTGCCAAATTTGAAAACTAGACATTTAATTCAAGGCACGATAGGAAAATTCCCATTCCTCTTCACAATTTCCTCTCAAGTATTAAGATTTGTGTTGACTACTCCCTTATTTATACTTTTAGCAATATATAAAATAAAATGCACATTACATCAAATAAAGTCTATCAAGATATCCATGCTAGCCATCTCCAACATTATAAGTATTAATTACAATTAAAATACTTGGGGTTTTAAAAAGGGGTATTACATAATCTAACTAATGCAAGATGAAAAATGGTAGATGTGGAAATGCAATATGCAGGGTGGGTAGTACAATGAAGTTGCGGATGAGGTATCTTATGATTTGTATTGTGTAGAATTTGAGTATGGAAGTGGATAAATATATATTTTGGATGTTGCAAAAGACAAAACAAAGGTTGTGGAAGTGAAGGATGAGAGTGGCTTGTTGAGGAAAAGTGATTTTTTGCATCCGACATCCTACAACCATCAAATCGGATAAGTTGAGGTGTTATGGGGTGGTGAATAATGCAAGGAGAGAGGATACATATAATAGATATCCTGCATCTGACATTTTGCAAATGAAAAAAATGACAAACTATGGTATTCACAAGAGATGGAGTCTATTGTTCCCTTGAGACAATTTTTGGCTAGAAAATTATGCCAAGGCACTAGTAGTGTTTTTGAAAAGAGGTTTTGATCCAAATTAGACTCTACTCAATGAATGGCAAGACAAAACCTTTCGGGTATTTAATCAAGAGGAGAGCTTCCAAACAAGGTAGACATTTTTTGTTTTTAAATAAGGCGAGAGGAGGAAAAAGAGAAAACTTAACAAATACTACAACATTCACTAAGTGATTTAAGACTTGTTATTGCAGAAAACATAGAGGAATAATATTCCTAAGGTTCTAGAATTAAAAAAGAACTTCAATTGTATGAAATATTGACAATAATCTAACCATTCGTTTTAGAAGTATGATAAAAACAAATCGATCCTATCATAAATATTTGTGTATAACATAACCTTGCCAAAAATTCAGGAAATTAATTCTCAATTTAGCCTCTTATGGATATTACACATAACTTGAAATAATTGCAAAGATGTACAACATAGTTGAGATCTTATCGCACTATGCAAAACTTCACTTATCTCTTCTGTATCACTTTCCTCCTGCATTGATGCGCGCACTCTTACTCTTCTTGAATTCTTTGCACTTTTATCCCTATGATGCCTCAACATTCTCAACTTATTCGGCCTTTACTGGTTCTTTATAGCATCCCAAAAATATGTTTCCCTTAGGTCATCCTTTGGTCATCCCTTAGTCTTCCCATTGCACACAAAGAAATTTAGCTACTCATGTTGTCAGATTCCAGTGACCTAACCCATTTTTCACGCAACATCATTTTTATCCATGTAGGCAACAATATCAAATATTGTCGTCGTGGTCCCTTAAAGAAGTTCCATTTAGCTACACTATATGACTAAGTACCCTAAATTACAACAAATTCAACAATATAGCCTTACAACACACTATTAAACCAAAAAACAACTACACGAGAAACCTTTATATTTATGTTGTTAACCCTTTGGGGTCCAACTATGCTCTACAATAGGGCACCAAGTTTTGTGCTCTTCTACCAACCTTTCTAACCACTCAACCAAAATAATTGGAAATTCAACAAATAATATTTCATGAAAATATGTAAAAACATGCTTTTGCATCCATTTCTCAAGACTAATTCGTTGATTTCTAGTCTATTGTATAGAGAACTCGTATTCTTTTTCCTTCACCCACTTGTATCTCTTCCTTAGTAGGTATCCACATCCCCTTCATCCACAAATCTCGATCTTCACTATGGAACCATTTTTTAGCACGTAAGGGTAAACCTAGGGTTCGAGAGAATTTTTCAACAAAACCCCTAAAGACGCCAACTCTTTCGGAAACACCTGAAAGCAAGTGAAGGATCATCAGAGGATTCTAGGGGGAACTATAGGAACATAAAAAAAAAAATTGCAGTGATGAAGGATGTAGGGACCTTAAGCTAGAATTGCCTATCTTCAACATATTATTACTTATTTATTCATAGAAAAAAAAGAAAGAAGAAGAAGTGAACTATACCCCAATTTTGTATAGTAATCCCATTATGCATACATTTAAAGTGATATATTATGAAAAAATAGGTAATCCATTGAGCATTGGGTAGATACACATAATAGGCAAAAAATTGATCTTTCTATTAACATAATGAATCTTTCATCACATTCATATCCATTGCGGCTCACCATCCTAGTGAATCATTTATCATTGCAGTGCAAGATTATATGTCTCCATCTCAAGATGTACCAACAAGTTATATCATTTACCCCTCTACCTTAATCTATTTATAGATTTACATGTGGACCCAACCGACCAAAATCCCTTCGTGGTAAATTATCACTACAGGTTGGTAAATATTACTATGGGAAAGTAAACATTACTATGGGCTAGTACATACAAATTTTTCCAACGACTTTCCTTATTCTTCACACCTTTGTGTGTTATCCTTTAACTAAACATGTTGTATGATGCTCCTCTGCGCAAATCCCCAAAACTTATTACCCAGAAACACTACTCCATCATTTATAAAATACAAGGGCTATAAACCTAGGGAAAGATTCATCTATCTCATTTAGATTAACAAGATCCGAGAAGAAGTATTGGTGATTCTCACAATAGTAGGGCCCCTGAAAAATTTGTTTACTTTGTGTCGATTGAGTGAGTTATTGATTTAAATTGTTCTCATTGGATATTCTCATGGGTTGAACTATGAATAGTTTAGCTCATATCATAATTCTACACTCCTTGTGTAAGTTCAACCAAATTCCCTCGGAGGGGTCTTAAGCATAAATCCTCCTCTTAAATGCATGGGGCACTCATAGTTCTAACCAAATGGTGTATGCCAACTCACTCTATAACTTGATTGATGCATCCTCTCAACCAAAGGAGTCACATAATGTTATTTATTTAGATCCTAGAGTTCCTCCTTTTATGTTTTAGTAAAGAGTTATAATTTTGTACTCCATAATTGTGTCATTGACACATAAGCAAGACATGATGTCATGCCTTTTTTAGTTATGAGAAGAATAGGTATTGAGTGCATAGGTCCTTATAAATACCTACTAGATTTGGAATCAAGAATTGTAGAAATAATGGTTTATATGAAAGGTTTATCCATTTATTTTAATCAAGCTCCCATTGTGAGCATGCTCATACATGTGAATGTAGCATAAATACCTAAGGCATATGGCATGTTTTTAGGAAGGGAGTGGTTCACTAAGGTCAAATAGGGTTTATATTTGATGGAAGGAACCCACTTCACCTTTCATCAATAGGTTGCAAAGTTGTCATCACGATAGAGCTAAAATATCGAGAACAAGTTTTACCTACTTCCTTCTACATAAGATATGTGCATTACTGAGAAAGTTGGATGGTTGCTTATAGTGTTTTATCTAAATAATATCTTCATGTTCCTAATCATGAACAAGATGAAATGGTTTTTGACATGGATTTTGATGGTGCTAAACCCAAGCAAGGATCTAGTGTTGGAGTCTTTCTATGTGATCCCAAGGGTTGCACTACCTAATAAATTTTGACTCTTGGAAATATTTTGAAACTAATGAACATTTATGTAGATTCCTTTAAACGAGGAATTCAAAGACTTGCACGCTTTCCATGAGATAGAAGAGGAACCAATGATATAATTCAATCGAAAACCAATAAGAGTATGTTTGGGCTATCCATGTTTGGTTATAATGATGCTTCTACCCATACACCTATATTAATAGTGAATCCATTAGGAAGGTGGAATAAACTACCCCTACAAACATGGGAACATGAGAAAATCGAAAGATGATTTTTATAAGGTCGGAATGTTCTCCTTGTCAGTTCACTTACTTCATAGATTCACTCTTAATAGAATTCAAGGATGCCTTTTCCTGGTCCTACGAGGACCTCGAAGTATTCAATATGTAATAAATACTTTATTCCATGTCTATAATTCTTTATTCAAAGCCTTATAAGGAAAAACATAGGAAGAAAAACCCTAGTTTGGAACAAACAATTAGGGATGAATTAGATAATACGGAAGCAGTAAAAGTCATATACTTAATCCATTACTCACAGCGGATATCCAATTTGGTTTTAGTTAGGAAGAAAACTAGGGATATTTGTTTATGTGTTTATTTTTTACATTTGAATAAGTTTTCATTAAAAGACAACTACCATGTCGCACCTATGGAGGAAATCCTCCAAGAAGTCTATGGTGTCCAAATGATGTGTCTTTTAAATAGTTTCCCAGACTACAATTATATATCCGTCAAACCTTCTAATTTTCATAAAACAAAATTCGTTATTCATTGGGACACATATCCATATCATAAGACGCCTTTCTATTTCATTAATGTTGGAAGTACATTCTAGCGTGCCATGGCCATTGTTTTTTCAAGGGTTTGATGGATGAACTTATATTTTTCTACCTCAATGACATGCTATTATTTTCCAAAGAAGGAAGTAGTCACTTTGATCACCTTAGACAATTGTTTTAGAGATGTCATAAGTTTGGCATATTCTTAAATCCTAAGAAGACCATTTTTGGTGTCACTAAAGGGAAGATTTTAAGTCAGATTATGTCTTAAGCAAGTGTAAAAGTTGATCTCAAGGGGGTTATAACAATCAAAAGGCTTCCCTAGTTAGGAGGAGTCTCTTCTTTGTCTTGGATTTTAGCCTTGACATTATCAATCGAGTTGGAGGTATCGACTCAAAGAGTAATAGTATTACCAATCAATATCTTGATAGAAATACCTATAACACCATGGAGACAAAGAATAAGGTGGAGGGTTGATTCATTCTAATTTTGTAATCTGTAAGAATCCTTCCATCTTCATGTTGCTTCATAAGAAATATAAACTTCTATTGATATAGAGATAATCCTTCTTTATCCTTGTCCTCGTCGATTATGTCAAAACTCTCAAGTTCAAACCCGATTTTATTATCATTCAATGTCTTGACAAAAATCTACATGCCACCATGTAGACAAAGAACAAGGTGGTGATTGAATTTGATGCAAGTGGATTTAAAAAAAATCCCCAATCTAATTCTAAGAGTCTTCATTTCATGTTTGAGCAATAGTTTAATGTCATTATTTTGTTGGGATAAATTGGAGGAAAAAATAATAATTAGAAATTATATATTTTGTTAAGGATTAGACGAGTAAGATTCAGTTAATAATTTAAAAAAAAAGGATCCAGTTAGGTTACGAGTAGTTTATCTCAGATATTTGGGGGATATTTAAATAGAACTTCAAAAATCCAGATTTGGGGTTTCTTTTGGGGAGTGAAAAAAAAAATACGAAGGGGCTCTACAATGAAACATGGACAAATTAACAGTATAAAGAACATCTATGAATTTTGTTCCAAGGTATGAACTGTGAAATTATTTTCTCAATGAACTGGAGGCTTTACAAATACATTTGTTAATGTTCTATTCAAATCACAATTTATAGTATGCATAACAACTTAATGTTCTATGGTGGATCCAAATTTCTCTCTACTCAATGAACGATAGGATAATAACTTTCGGGTATTTAATCAAGAGGAGAGCTTCCAATTAAGGTAGATGTTTTTTTTTTTTTAATAAATAAGGCGAGAGGAGGAAAAAGAGAAAATTTAACAAATACTACAACATTCACTAAGTGATTTAAGAATTGTTATTGCAGAAAACGTAGAGGAATAATATTCCTAAGGTTCTAGAATAAAAAAAGAACTTCAATTGTATGAAATATTGACAATAATCTAACCATTCATTTAGAAGTATGATAAAAACAAATTGATCCTATCATAAATATTTGTGTATAACATAATATTTCCAAAAATTCGGGAAATTGATTCTCAATTTAGCCTCTTAGGGATATTCAACATAACTTGGAATAATTGCAAAGATGAAAAACATAGTTGAGACCTTATCCCACTATGCAACACTTCGCTTACTTCTTTCGTATCACTTTCCTCCTGCATTGATGTGCGCACTCTTACTCTTCTTGAATTCTTTGCACTTTTATCCCTATGATGCCTCAACATTCTCAACTTATTCGACCTTTACTGGTTCTTTATAGCATCCCAAAAATATGTTTCCCTCAGGTCATTCTTTGGTCATCCCCTAGTCTTCCCATTGCACACAAAGAAATTTAGCTACTCATGTAAAATTCCTTATGTACTAAATTTGTAAAATTCCTTATGTCGTAAGGTTTCTTCCCAACAAAGATCCAATTTTGCTAATATGGAAGAATCCCTTCCTTGTCTTGAATATTGGCCTTCATATTGTCAATTGTATTAGAGATCATAACATCAACTATAATAGTATTAGAAGTTAACATATTCACAAAGATCTACATTTCCCTGGGAGATGAAGGATAAGAAGCAAGATGAACTCCTATGAATATTATAATAAACTACAAATTTGTCATCTTCAAAATGCTTTCTAGAAAAAATAAATCTTTGATGATTTGGAGGAATTCCTTGTCTTGAATTTTAGCCTTGACATTATTGATAGTAATGAGCTATTAACTTGAAGAATAATTTTCTTCCCATCTAGAGTTTTGAGATCTGCATTCCACATCTCAAAGAGAAAACCAATTAGATTTACTTACGAGTTTTGAGATCTCCATTCCACCTCACAAATGGAAAACCAATTGGAATGTATTCTTTATGGACGTTATAATCAGTGATTGTACCACCATCCTCTAGTTGTTTGCAAGTGAAGGTTAACCATTTTCAGTTAGTAGGTAAGCCCTAATTATAATTATCTTGCAAATCCATTTGGCAATTAACATTTGAAATTAACATGCAAATTGATTTGACAAATTGGCAAATCCTAATTATAACTAACTTACAAATCCATTATTAACTTTTGGAAAATAAAATTTGAAATTAACATGCAAATCCATTTGGCAAAAAAGTGCATTTGGCATTTCGTTAAAAAGGGTAACATTTGAAATTAACATGCAAATCGATTTGACAAATTGGCAAATCCTAATTATAATTATCTTACAAATCCATTTGGCAATTAACTTTTGGAAAATAAAATTTGAAATTAACATGCAAAATCCATTTGGCAAAAATGTGCATTTGGCATTTCGTTAAAAAGGTAAAAAATTGAACCCAAGAAAAAGCTGCAAAGGGATAAAATTGCATCGACGGAGCCTTTCCCAAAAAAGCAGGGTGAGCTCGATTGAACAGAGAACAAAGATCCATTTCTATGGATGGATGGTTTCAGAGGAGGTTGAAGCCGGAAATATGTATCCGGTGGATGGTTCAGGGAAGGGAGAAGCCGGAAATATGTATATGGTGGACGGTTCAGAGGAGGTAGTGGCTTCCCAAAAAAAGAAAGGAGGTAGTGGCTTCCCAAAAAAGGAAATAAGGAGATAGTGGCTTCCCAAAAAAGCAAAAAGGATGAGTTGGACAGCAGGTGTTCGTTTCTATCCATAATCGGTTGATGGTACCACCTCATCCAGAGGTGGTAAAAGCCGGAAATACGTATCCAGTGGACGGTTCAGAGGAGATAGGCGCATTTCCAGACGGTATGCCTGCATTTGCTGTAGAAATTATAAACACATGCGTCACTCCTTAGAAATTATAAACATTTGCTGTAGCAATATCCACATCAGGTGCGGCTCCTTCGCGTCGACGATGGAGATAGACCCTAGCACATTCAGGCGCTTAGCGTACGACGACTGCTTGGTGAACGACGGCGGGAATTCGTCTACCCACTTTCAGTCACTTCCGTGGATTGCCCGTCAATATAATACTAATAAATAAATAAGAGGGTATTACAGTTCCATGCACCCTGAATTTTTAAGCTTATATAATATTTCTATCATTATTTATATTTATATAATATTCTTTCTTCTTTTGGATATTCAGCCTGATAAACTGGTAGGGTATTACAGTTCCGTCAACTCTGAATTTATTGAACTTTTTCCATCAATATCAAGAATGTTTATATCTATTTCTATATCTTTTAGCGTTGATTAATGTATTCTTTTAATCCCATGTTTATTTAATAATTGATATACTTTTTGATATTGTGCGTTGATTAATGTATTCTTTTAATCCCATGTAATTGATATACTTTTTGATATTGTGTGTGGGAGTGATATATCCGTGTAGGGTTCCAGAGGAAGTAGGTGGCCAAAAATATATAGCCGTTGAAGGAAGATGGAGAATGGCTATATATATCTCAAAGTCTTATCAGTTCTCAGCATTTTCCTCCTCCTCTGTCTATGTTCAGATTGGCATCCTTGTGGGTTGTCTGTGTGGTTTGAGTCTGGGTCGGTCAGTCTGTGGTTTGAGTGGTTCGAGTCGAGTCTGGGTCGGTCTGTTTCTAGGTAGAGTTTAAGTCCATGTCTGTCTGTGTGGATAGAGGAGGAGGAAGCCAGAGTGAAACAGATTGGAGGGAAGAAAAATGGCACTTAAGTTGTTTCCAATTCTTGGGATCAAGGAGATCAATGATCTTTCTAGGCATGGTATGAATTGATTTCCATTTAATTTATCTACTCTCTTGTCAGCGAAAATCCTATTTAATTGCTCTGTATTCTTTTTTACAACAGAAATGAGTGGAGGAAGGAAACAGGTCGCTAGTGTTGCTGGGAAATGAATGCAGGAAACAGATCATTGGCGTTGCTGCGGTTCGAACGCTACCTCGCTGAAGAAATGGAATCATCACTACCAATCCCAAATCCAGGTATATATTTAAATGGTTTAAACCTGATGCGTCCACCACTTTTAGTAGATTTAAATTTTCATTCATTACTGTCTCCCATGCCAATTCAAGCATCATTGGTGTACAACCTCTATAGTTGTGCGGTATGTTAGTAGTTTAATCCATGGTTTTGGTTATACCATGTAGTGTGTTAGCTTAACTGTATACCCTGCTTTTTTGGGTTTATTCTGTCGTCTTAGTTTTACGGTATATCCTGCTTTTTTTGGTGTAAATCTGCTTCCCGTGATTTTCTGGTATACCCTGCTCTGGCTGTGTGTTGTGCCGCCTGTTCTCTTTATGGTGTTATTGAGCTCGCCTCTATGGTGGTGTTTTTGTTCAGAACCTGACCTGTGTAACCTGTTGTTGATTTAAAGCCTATTTCAACTTCCTGGTATTAAAGAGCTCTCATCACATCATTTAATTAAATTTCTTTTTGTTCAGAACCTGTGTAACCTGTTGTTGATTTAAACCATATTTCAACTTGCTGGTATTAAAGAGCTCTCATCGCATCGTTTAATTAAATTTCTTTTTGTTCAGAACCTGTGTAACCCTATTTCAACTTCCTGGTATTAAAGAGCTCTCATCGCATCATTTAATTAAATTTCTTTTTGTTCAGAACCTGTTGGTATAACCTGTTGTTGATTTAAACCATATTTCAACTTGTGTTCAGAACCTGACCTGTGTAACCTGTTGTTGATTTAAAGCCTATTTCAACTTCCTGGTATTAAAGAGCTCTCATCACATCATTTAATTAAATTTCTTTTTGTTCAGAACCTGTGTAACTTGTTGTTGATTTAAACCATATTTCAACTTCCTGGTATTAAAGAGCTCTCATCGCATCGTTTAATTAAATTTCTTTTTGTTCAGAACCTGTGTAACCCTATTTCAACTTCCTGGTATTAAAGAGCTCTCATCGCATCATTTAATTAAATTTCTTTTTGTTCAGAACCTGTTGGTATAACCTGTTGTTGATTTAAACCATATTTCAACTTGCTGGTATTAAAGAGCTCTCATCGCATCATTTGATTAAATTTCTTTTTGTTCAGAACCTGTTGGTATAACCTGTTGTTGATTTAAACCATATTTCAACTTGCTGGTATTAAAGAGCTCTCATCGCATCATTTGATTAAATTTCTTTTTGTTCAGAACCTGTTGGTATAACCTGTTGTTGATTTAAACCATATTTCAACTTGCTGGTATTAAAGAGCTCTCCTCGCATCGTTTAATTAAATTTCTTTTTGTTCAGAACCTGTGTAACCCTATTTCAACTTCCTGGTATTAAAGAGCTCTCATCGCATCATTTAATTAAATTTCTTTTTGTTCAGAACCTGTTGGTATAACCTGTTGTTGATTTAAACCATATTTCAACTTGCTGGTATTAAAGAGCTCTCCTCGCATCATTTTATTAAATTTCTTTTTGTTCCGAAAACAATGCAACATGTCAATTAAACTCTTCTTCTTCAGTGGGGAATTCTGGATTACAAACCTCTTCCTCTAGCTCTTTCACTTTCACTTCAGTGGGGAATTCTGGATTACAATCCTCTTCGTCTAGCTTTTTCGCTTCAGTGGGGAATTTCTGGATTACAAACCTCTTCGTCTAATTCAATGCCCCCATCACGTCCGTGTATATATGAAAGCATATCTGTCATTTGTACTGATTTCCAGGGGGCAGATGTTCAATGTCAGCTCTGATTTTGTTTTTTTAAATAGAAAACATATTAATTATATTATTAAAAGGAATTATAATAATAATATATATTTATATATAAATTATATTTATCATTTTTATATTGAGACAGAATATTTTATTATATTTTTATTAATTTTTTTTTTTTAATAGTTTCTTTCTTACATGGCAGGTTTTGCTAGCAAAAGTCGCAGTTTTACTTGTACTTTCTGAAAAGTTACCATGAAGGTATATCAGTTTTCCATTATTTGAAGTATATAATATAAAATTTGCAAAATATATATATATATATATATATATATACATAAATGGGTTTTCTTTAGGGTTTTATTCAAAGTAATATTTATATGTTGTATTGCAGATTTATGCACGGGAATGGTTGTGTTCTCATTATGGTTCTGCTCAATGTAAATATTGATGTAGTTATTTTTTTTTTTTCTTTTCTCAATACTATGAGAAAATTATGTACATACAATTATTAATAAAATGATTTTTTAATGGAAGGAGTTAAAACTCCTTCCAAATGCTCGAGGAGGATGGGGCCCCATTCTTCTTCGAGTAGTGTAGAGTTTTTTTGTGGGTTGATTATTTTTCCTTAAACTCATACATATCACAATACATTTTTTTATATTCATTTATTTTATAGCATTCATATTTAAAACATGTAGTTCTACATTTCAATTATATGAATTATATTTAAAAAATACAAATTGCACACATATAAATTATACAATTTTATACAAATACATCAAAAAACACACTAAATATCTCTATACTAAACAAATTATTCAATTTAATTTTCATTTTTATATTATTTTGTTTTTTTATTGATTTTTTGAAAGATTTTTTCTTTTGTTCCATGTGTATTATGAAGTGTGTAATATGTACTTATTCATTTGAAATTGTATGTCTGTGATTTTGAAAATGTTTTATTTTAATATTTTGAATCTAAATTCTATGTTGTGAGTTTGTTTTTGTGAATTTGTACTCTATATGTTTGTGCCAAAGTGGTTGTATAAATATCTCTATGTGATTTGAAATCGGACACAAATTGAAATTGTAATGTGTTTGTTGTATTGAACTGT
>APFE030412603.1:4794-30389 GCA_000404065.3 Pinus taeda
TATAAAATAGTTTCAATGACACTATAATTTTTTTTTTTTTTTTAATGAATACTTCATTCTAGTTTAATAGAACATGAAAAACTACAACCATTATATTACTTATACAAACATATAGCTAATATATTATCTTATTATCCCAAACAAAAACACTTATAGCCTTGACATAAACACTATCTAGATGCACATATATGGAAGTTACATATACTAAAGTTGCACATACATGGAGGTTATGCGTATATACAGAAGTTGCACATATACCCGGAAGATATGTGCATATAGAGAAGTTTCGCATATATGAAAGATATGCGCATATATTCCATATATGTACAATTTCCGTATATGCACAATTTCCATATATGGAAGTTGTGCATATATGGTAGATCTAAGATGTGCATATACGGAAGATATGCACATATAAAAAAGTTGTGCATATCTTCAACTCTCAGACTGGATGGGTTGAATGTGTTGGCCATGCACGCATGTCAGTTGCATGTGTGTCTCTTACACTTATATACTTGTTGCATTGGATTGATGATGTACAAGGGTTGTAATATGGTTATCGTGGAGAATTTAATGTTGATTTCATGAAGAGTATTTGTCATGAGCATGTGACGGGTTACATATGGTTACATGTCACTTACATGTTGCTTTTATGTCGCCTACTTATATCCTTGTATGTTAGTTTACTTTTGAATATTTTGATTACATGTATCAGTCTTGTAGGTTGATTACAAGAACTAATCAATTATGTTCAACTACATGTGTTTATGTGTATTTGTAGTTGGTTAGACATTGTTTATGCATATTGTCGGTTGCATGTAGTAATGTGTACAATGGAGTAATGGTTGTTGTTATGCATGAGGTCATAGCATATTGTTGATATGGCCTTGCATTAAAGTTTCACATACATGGAGGTTATGTGTATATACGGAAGTTGCACATATACCGGGAAGATATGTGCATATAGAAAAGTTTTGCATATACAGAAGATATGCGCATATTTTCTGTATATGCACAATTTCTGTATATGCAAAATTTCCATATATGGAAGTTGCACATGAACGGTAGATGCACATACATAAAAGATGTACATATATAGAAGATATGCACATATAATAAAGTTATGCATATACGGAAGATATGCGCATATCTTCCATATATGCACAATTTTTGTATATGGAAGTTGCGGCGCATACATGGTAGATGCACATATATAAAAGACATGCATATATAGAAGATGGACATATACAAAAGGATGGACATACACAAAAGATGGACATATACGAAAAATATGTGTATATATTGCGTATATGCACAATTTCCGTATATGCACAATTTTTGTATACGGAATTTGTGTATATATTATAGATGCACATACATAAAAGACGTGCATATACGAAAGATATGCACATATAAGAAAGTTATGTATATACTGAAGATATGCACATATCTTCTGTATATGCACAATTTCCATATATGCGCAATTTCTGTATATGGTATTTGCGCATATACGAAATTTATGTATAAACGGATGATATGCAAATATCTTCCATATATGCACAATTTCCGTATATGTGCAATTTCTATATATGGAATTTGCGCATATACGATGAAGATACATAAACGGCGAGCATATACGGAATATATGCACATATAAGAAAGTTAGGGATATACTGAAGATATGCGCATATCTTTCGTATATGCACAATATCCGTATATGCGCAATTTTTGTATATGGAAATTGCTCATATACGGAAATCGTGCATATACGAAAAATATGTGCATATCTTCCGTATATAAATAACTTTCTTATATGTGCACATTTCCGTATATGCGCAATTTCTGTATATGGAAGTTGCGCATATACTGTAGATTCACATATATAAAAGACATGCATATACGAAAGATATACACATATAAGAAAGTTACGCATATACGGAAGTTGCGCATATACAGTTGATGCACATATATGAAAGTTATATATACTAAAGTTTCACATACATGGAGGTTATGTGTATATACGGAAGTTGCACATTTACGTGGAAGATATGTGCATATAGAAAATGTTCGCATATACAGAAGATATGTGCATATTTTCCATATATGCACAATTTTTGTATATGAAAAATTTCCATATATGGAAGTTGCATATGTATGGTAGATGCACATACATAAAAGACGTACATATATGGAAGATATTCACATATAAGAAATTTACACATATACGGAAGATATGAGAATATCTTTTGTATATGCACAATTTTTGATACGGAAGTTGCGCATATACGGTGGATGCACATATATAAAAGATGTGCATATACGGAAGATATGGACATATAAGAAATTTGTGCATATACGAAATATATGCGCATAAAAGGAAGTTGTGCATACACTGTAGATGCACATATACGAGAAATATGCGCATATATTGCGTATATGCACAATTTCCGTATGTGGAATTTGTGTATATACAGTAGATGCACATACATAAAAGGCGTGCATATACGGAAGATATGCACATATAAAAAAGTTATGTATATACGGAAGATATGCACATGCACATATCTTTCGTATATGCACAATTTCTGTATATGGAATTTGCGCATATATGAAATTTATGTATATACAGAAAATATGCACATATCTTCCGTATATGCACAATTTATGTATATGTGCAATTTCTGTATATGGAATTTGCGCATATATGATGCAGATACATAAACGACGTGCATATACAGAAGATATGCACATATAAGAAAGTTAGGGATATACGGAAGATATGCGCATGTCTTCCATATCTTCCGTATATGCACAATTTTCGTATATGCACAATTTCTGTATATGGAAATTGCGAATATACGGAAATTGTGCATATACGGAAGATATGTGCATATCTTCCATATATACATAACTTTCTTATATGTGCACATTTCCGTATATGCGCAATTTATGTATATGGAAGTT
This sequence comes from Pinus taeda, assembly GCA_000404065.3. Taxonomy (NCBI): domain Eukaryota; kingdom Viridiplantae; phylum Streptophyta; class Pinopsida; order Pinales; family Pinaceae; genus Pinus; species Pinus taeda. The sequence goes on from APFE030412603.1 coordinate 7,759, forward strand.
GCGCATATACTGTAGATTCACGTATATAAAAGACATGCATATATGGAAAATATACACACATAAGAAAGTTACGCATATACGGAAGATATGTGCATATACAGAATTTGCGCATATACAAAATATGCATATATACAACAGTTATATATACTAAAGTTTCACATACATGGAGGTTATGTGTATATATGGAAGTTGCAGATATACTTGGAAGATATGTGCATATAGAAAAATTTCGCATATACAAAAGATATGCACATATTTTCTATATATGAAAAATTTCCATATGTGGAAGTTGCGCATGTATGGTAGATACACATACATAAAAGATGTACATATAAAGAAGATATGCATATATAAGAAAGTTACGCATATACGGAAGATATGCACATATCTTCTGTATATGCACAATTTCCATATATGCGCAATTTTTGTATACGGAAGTTGCACATATACGATAAATGCACATATATAAAAGACGTGCATACATGGAAGATATATACATATAAGAAATTTACGCATATACGGAAGATATGCACATATAAGAAATTTATGCATATACGGAAATTGCGCATATACGAAATTTATGTATATACGGAAGAGATGCACATATCTTCCGTATATGTATAATTTCCATATATGCACAATTTTTGATATGGAATCTGTGCATATATGATGCAGATATATAAATGATGTGCATATACGGAATATATGCACATATAAGAAAGTTACGAATATAAAGAAGATATGTGCATATCTTCCGTATATGCACAATTTCCGTATATGCGCAATTTATGTATATGGAATTTGCGCATATACGATGCAGATACATAAAATACATGTATATACGAAATATATGCACACATAAGAAAGTTACATATATATAGAAGATATGCGCATATCTTCCGTATATGCACAATTTCCATATATGCACAAAAATGCAGTCTCTATATAAGCGTAACCTCTGTATATACACATCTTTTATATATATGCAACTTCCGTACCCAAAAGTATCATCTGCCAATTTTAATAATATTTCAAGCCCACTAAGCCGAGTTTTACGAAGTTTTCCTTTGTTAAAATATGTTTGTAATATTAAATGAAAATCAACCCCCTCACTGCCACGACCTCTCCTATGCCGATATGATTGCGATTTGGTCTCGATTCCTCTGTGATCCTTTTCTAAATTCACAGCTCATGTAATCCTTGTATATCTGATATGAAGCTCTGTCCTCCCTATTCAGTCTCCCCACACCTGATCACTCCTACGTTCCTTTAATCCTCCGCTTTGTCTCCAATTTTCAAATTATTGCCCTGTTCATTATGTAGCATAAATACAATAGCAAGACATGGATGTGACAACAAATCATAAAATGATGCAACAGGAAGGAAACAAAATACTTATGGCTAACTCAAACCTTTCCAGAATAACATGCAAGGCTTTAATCTCTCAAATTTTCAATTCTCCAAAGAGCATATTATTGTCCACAAATTGCCAGTGTGTTGCCAAGAGATCAGTTTCAAGGATCTTTTTTCTTTTATGTGACCCTCTCACTTTGCCTCTTGAAGAAAATGGACCAAGTCTTCTATTGTGATAATAAACAAGAATGGGGATAAGGAAGCGCCTTACCTCAAGCCTTGGATGGAGTGTAATTTCCTTGAGGGAGATATGTTGAGAATAATAGAAAAGAAAGGGGTTATTACCATGGATCTAATGCATCATATCTAGTCTTAAGAAAATACAATGGTTGCCAGCATCTGAAAGATGAATTTCCAATTTAAGTGATCATATGGATAAGTCCAATTTCATCAACATCCCTGGCCTTCGTCGAGATTTCAAAGAGTGAGGTATTTCATGAGCCGAGATTATGCCATCAAGGATATGTTGCCCCACTATAAAGTTTGTTTGTTTTGACCTAATTATGATGGATGGATCTACAAATTGGTTGGTTCCAGATGGATCTACAAAGTGAATGTAACAACCCTGGTGAAAATTCCATGTAATAAATATTAAAAACAATAACCACGGATGAATGGGACACTTATTTCAAGCTGAATGTTGGGAAAGACATCCTATGGTTGTTCATTTCATTGTTGATGGCTAGGGAAATTGGAAAAGGAAGTGACATGAGGAAACAATGGTTCATGGCTATTTTGAGATAAGTAACATATCCCTACACTTAACTCTGTTGTTTACACCTGTAGGTTACATGTCGATGATATATTTGATGAAATTCTTGTCATGGCTAGTAGGGGTATGGTTAAATCCTTGATCAACTATTTACTTTTGCATCATTGTTTCCCTGTACTTTACTTAATTATGAGCTTTCATTCCATTCTGGGCAGTGGCCTGGGCTTTGGGCCTGAAAAAGTGGCTCAAATCTCGGAGTCGCTGGCACATAATTGGTAAGTTTCATCCACAGTCGCTAGCATGTAGGCCTATGAGAGTGATTTTAGGTCTCTAGTCGCTCCCTTGCCCATAGCATGAGAGCGACTGAACCTTAAATTGTCAAGAACAATAGTGGGACCCCGAAACAGGTTGTCTGAGTGATTGACTTGTCTCCCGAGGGTTCTGTTGATGGTGTTGGATGGCTATGTGTGATATTTCGTAGATTCCACTTCCTTAAGGTCACCTAGGAGATTAAATCTAATCATAGTGGCCTCTCATCTCATGTTTACCCCAGATGGCACGGTAACTTGGGTGGATGTGGAAGGAGGGTTTAATAGTGAAGCATGCAACTCATGGGAGCATCAAAATGTACAAGGCTAGATTTGTGGCCAAAGGATTCTCTCAGTTAGAGGGAGTGGACTATGAAGAAAAATTTTCCCCAATCGCAAGATATTCCTCCAGAACCATTCTAACATTGGATGTCCAAATGGGCTACAAGATCCATTAGATGGATGTGAAGACCACCTTTCTCAATGGTGTTGTTGAGGAAGAAACTTACATATATTAGCAACAGGGATTTGAGACATATGACCGAGAGACACATGTGTAGACTCAGGAGAGCCTTGCATGGTATCAAATAGGCCCCTCGAGCATGGTACACTCGGATCGACACACATCTTAGTGGATTGGGCTTCACCAAAAGTATGTCAAACATCAATTACAAAGACCTCTTATTGGAACTTCTGACCGACAAATAGCAAAGTATTTCGTTCAGATCAGAGATTTGAATCCAAAAACTGTATAAAGCTAAACATTCAGAAATCCAATTATTAATTATGCTTATAACTATAAAAAAAAATGGTGAATAATTGGTTGTTGTGAATAGGATGAAGTGGCTTAGAATTGTAGAAAAATATCTTTTAATGCCAATATTTGAAGAGGGAAAGTTCTCATGCTCTTCCAAAGGTTGGATTTAGTATCTAAGGAGGAGCTAGTATCTAAGGAGGAGCTTCATAAGGTCTTTCACAACTTCTAGTGGGACAAAATTCAAGGCCCTTATGGGTGTCCAATTGAATTCTTCACTGTATTTTTTGATATTATTGGGGATGATCTCATTAAAATAGTTAAGGGATATATACAATTCAAGAAGATGTATAATGCATTTAAATCCATCTTTATAGCTTTGGTTCCCAAGATTTATTTCCCCCACTCTTTTGATGAATTAAAGTCGATTTCTTTATGTAATAGTATATAAAAATAAATAAATTACAAAACACATTCCTAATAGATAGAAATTGGTTCTATCCCAACATATTTCAAAGGTGAAATTTTCTTTCTTGGAAGGAAGGCAAGTCCATGAGGCCATAGGGGTAGTGCACGAGGGCCTCCATATTCTTAAAAATAAGAAGTTAAAAGGAATGGTCCTCAAAATCGACTTATATAAGGCATATGATAGGGTCAGTTGGGTTTACATCAGAATACTTCTAATACATTTGCGTTTTGAGGTAAGGTTCATCAATTGGATCATGTGTTGTATAACCTCAATTTCCTTTGTGGTGCTTATCAATATATTCACCTTTGATTTTTTTCATGCTGAAAGAGGTCTCTGTCAAGGTTGTCAGTTGTCTCCTTAATTATTTCTTCTAGTTGTGGAAGGACTAAGTAGATTATTAGTTGAGGTGAAGAGGAGTGGATAACTAAAATGTGTTTTAGTAACAGAGATCTGACCATTACACATTTATTTTTTGTTGACGACCTTCTATTGTTCAACAATGGATCAAGGAGGGATCTAGCCTTGATAAAATCAGCTATATCTCTATATGAAAAAACAACATATATATTGGTAAATTTGCAGAAATCATCCTTCTCTACAGTCTATCCAGAGATGAGCTTACCAATTCGCAAAATCTCTTCCCTTTTTAATCAAATACCATTGAAGGAGGGCTCAAATATTTGGGTTTTTATGTAAAAACCAACATCTATAGAAAGGTCGATTAGCATTGGTTGTTATCAAATATTGGAAAAAGGCTAAAGGTGTGGAGCTTCATGTGGTTGTCTAAAGCAGGAAGTTTGGTGCTTATCAAATCTGTCTTAGAAGAAATATCGGTTTTCTAGATATCTTTATCATGGATTCCAAAATTAATCCTAATTTGTATTTTCAAATCTTGTTGTATGTTTCTATGGTTGGGTTCAAAATATAGCAGATTTTCCAATGGTTTAAATGGGAGGAAAAATAAATTCCAAAGAAACGAATCAGCTGATGCAAAACAACAATCTTAATCAATGAAAAATGATAAATTTTGTTGAACTGTTGATGTAGAGGTTTTCTTTGCACCAATGTAGCCATTTTCTCAATGTTTTTGCATATGAAATGGGGGAGGTTCATCATCCTCACTCTAGTGAAATGCATCAATAATCTAACATGATAAGTGTACAAGCGAGAAAATCTCCCTTCACAGTTGAAGTATTTGATAATAAGCTTCATGAGTGGAGCATAAATGTCTTGTAGGTATCTGAAAGGAAAGACCCTACTGATGTGCTTTTGATAACTATCATTGACATAAGGCTCATAATGCTCTTTGCCCACAAGCTGTCCTTTGTTCCACTGTTCACCTATATTTGGAATACTTGTTGCTTCAGCTATAGTTTCATGTGTTAAAGTGAAGGAAACACCCGCCAAGTTCACCTGGCCATTGTGAAGGTGAAGGACAAATAGTCTAGAAAGTTCATGGTGGTATTTCACCTCTCCACCATCTCAGAAAACTGGTAGCAAGGCTAATGTTTGAAACATGTTACTGCAAGTGGACAAGCCAATAACTCTGTGAGTGTGGTGGGCTCCTCCCGGATGTGTTTTCCTCCCTTATGTGGTTTTCTTGGTGCATGAATCTCTTGAGAGGAATCACTCATTGTTTCCTCATCCCTTTCATAAGCTGAATCTGTTTCCATATTTGCCACTGTATGGTGCAAAATGATGAGTATGAAGATATTTTATTTCAAGAATAGGTGACTGTTGTTTTCTTCTTTGGGATTTGATGAATGGGACTGATGAGTGGAAGGTTTTGATGCTTACTGTAGGGTTATTAGGGAGTGATAGGGTTTTGGGAATGAAGATTAGGGTTTTGGAAATGGTGGGAATTATGTGTTAGGGTTTTAGGGTTTGGGAAAAAGGGAGTAAGATGATTGTAAATGAGAGAGGGAAAGGGGAATAGAATTAGGGAAATTTAGTGGAGAGGAATGGGATATGGGAGAATTATGTACGGGAGTAAAAACAAAAATTATGACAAAATTACAAAACCTTAGACAGTTTTGCAATGCAACTGTGAAGCAAATAGGGTTTGATTTTTCACCTATCAAAACACCATCAATGATGATAAAATGTCTTGCTATGGCAAATAGGAGGCTTTACTTACTTGGAGGAATGATGTTGCAAAATTTTGGAGCTTTTAAAAGGTTGTTTGAATGAATTTGTGGCTTGGCAGATTGGTGCGCCGCACCAACACCTAGGTGCATTGTGCCTAGCAGGTGCGCCACGCCATTTCAAAGTTCTATGTAAATCCTGCGCTCAGTGCGCCGCGCCAGGCAGGTGCGCCACACCTATGCCCAGGTGCACCGCGCCAAGAGGAATTTCAAAACTTTGTTGCGATTTCCCTCTTTTCGCCTCAAATCACGATTTTCTCCTTGTTCTCTCACTTTAGCACAGAAAATGATGTCTTCAACACAAAGAGCACTTTATATTGCTGTGATTTCCCTCTTTTCGCCTCAAATCGCGATTTTATCCTTGTTCTCTTTCTTTAGCATGGAAAATGATGTCTTCAACACAAAGAGCACTTTATATACTTTTGATTAAAATTTTTCATTTAGAAAACCCACTTTCTAAAGTTTTCCTTTTCACTTTGTTCTTTCAAAACTCTATTTTGCAGTTTGGCTCTCTTTTTGTCATTTGATGGACTAATGCTTAGATTTTCTTGTCTCTTTTGCAAGAGCTAGAGTGTAGGAGTTTGGCAAGGTGACCCAGGGCTACATATGATGCTTATCACATATGAAAAAAATAAAATTACATAAAATTTGTACAAGAAATGGAAAAACCCTGTTTTCACCTCAAAACAGAGTTTTGAGGTAAAAACCCTTTATGGAGCAAATCATCAGTAAAATTTGTGATTTTATGAACTTATTGAACATCCTCATGTGACTGATTGACATGTTATTGAGCTTTTGAAGATCATGGTGGCAAACCCTAGACCTAATGAGACTTGAAACCCTAAAATGACTTCTGCAACTGAAATGAAATAAAAATGACAACAAATGATCTGTACATGTGCAAATAGGCCAGCAGATGAAAAACATGAGGGAAATTGATAAGGAACCACTACCATCAGATGATCCATGACCTAATGGAATGAAGCTAATCGAATGAGACACCTAAAATATATGCAAAAAGAGAATTTTGATCACTGATGGAGGGTTGAAGACACCGACACTAACAAAATCCACAAACAAAAACAAGCCAAATGTTTCACTTGTGTGGAAAGTTTTTATTGAGTCTTTTGGTGTGATTGAACATGGTTTAACATGGAAGGTTAGCTTGGGTGAACAAGTTAGAATTGGTCAATATGCTTGGGTCACTTGTAGGAGAATTTCATGCTACCACAAGAGTTAGTAGCTTTCCTAAATAAAAATGGACATATAACTATAAATCAGGGGCGGACTCGAACATAATTTCTATTTGAGCACAGGGTTGGATGGACACAAATTAATTAAATTTTCCACTTGTTTGGATTAGGTTGTGGTAAAATTACGCTACTTCTTTGAATGCATCCCATGTTAGATTGAGCGACAGGGAAGATATTTTTCATTGGGTCCATTCTTTCCAAGGGGAATATACAACCAACAAAGATTATCTTTATATTATGGAAGAAAAAGAGCTTGATGAGTTAGCTTGGCAGTGGAAGAAGTTATGAGGCTCACTTTTATTGTAAAATCATGACTCTTTCAATGATTTATTCTTGAAAACAAACTCCCCACAGGTGAATAAAAATAAATTAATGATCCCACCAATATGAATTCATTCTTGGTTCTAAACTCAAGCCAAGACCCACTAGTGAAAGACACTAATAATGTCCCATAATGCTTAAATATATGACAATAAAACAACATTTGTTATGGTAAGAACATATTTACGGACAATATAGCAATTTTTTGATCTAGGTGGATAGATATTTTTGTAGTAACTGCGGAGTGTGAAGGAGGTGATTGATAGTTTACATGGAAACCCCTTTATCTTTCCCTAATTTCATCCATGTAATTCTTGCACCACTTGGACATTATAATCCTTAGCTTATATATGGTAGCGAAAACATCTATATGAGAACACATTACCACTAACTCTAAGGAAGCAATATAATTAAGAAAAAATGATTTTTTATAGAAACTTGGAAAAACCTAGGAAATTCGAGGAAGAGGGCTTCCTTGGGGAATCTTACCATGATACATGGTTGTGTCGGCCAGGAAAATGAAGAGTACAAGCAAAGTGTTAACAGTGGATATGTTGAATCACCATTGCCAACTCGGGTCCTCACTAGGTCTTCTACTTCTTGGTCATTTCCACTTTTCACCTTACTAAGTTTGATTTTATTTCTAAGAGGCCTTCAAGAAATTTCTTGTGAAGTTTCCATATCATGGCATATCTTACACTTGAATGGGAATTAGTCATAGCCTACCTCTTAAATACAACTCCAATTGTTAAGATTGGGTTGGATTGTCTTTGATAAAAAAAATTCAAGGTCCACTTCTTAACACAGTCTTACACAAGAAAGCATCCCTTCTTTCAATTCTTCCTTATCAATGCATTTCCTTAAGTTATTTACAATGTTTTTTAAAGTTTCATCATTCAAACGATGAAGAAGGAGATAGAGGAGATTAACCCATATAGGAACAACAAAAGAAATATCATTTTCAAGTCTAAGATTAGGGATTCATTTATTCAATTAGAGCCCTTGGGCCCCTATGAAGTATCACTCTTGAAGATTAAGCCTATATATCTTCCTTCTCTTCAAAGAGAAATGCAAAATAAACTCTTCCATAGTGATCGAGAGAGTTTACCTTTAATTATAGGTATCCAATTTTTATTAACCTAATTTCCTAATGGATAGGGAGAAGGCTATATACTAGTAAATTATCCTATGAAGCCTTGCTCTACAAGGCTTAAAGCCATCAATTGAGAATAAGCTACATGGAAAGAAACTTTGGTTATCTACTCCAAGTATTTGAAAAATATGGATTTGACATTTTTTTTTCCGTTTTTATCTAAGGTGCAACCAAGGCTGCAAATGATGCAATGTTGAGAGGAGGTGGGGGAGGCAGTGTTGGGGTGGAGGTAGACTTCCTCTTAAGGAGTGATCTATAGGGACAAGGGAGTGTGGGCTAGGGTTGTAAAAGGGCACATAGGAGAGAAGTAATCCAAAGGCCATTTTTTGAACTATGTGACTATTTTTTTCCCACTGGAAAAATCGTAATCTTTCATTAAAAGTTGAAAAATTACATGTTGTAGATGCATTAGCATATGCTGTAAGTTCTTCTACCACATGTGGGTAGCTGTGTAGCTGTTATGTCTGGTCAAAAATAGAAAAAATAACCATCACGCAGGATGTTCCTTACTATCTGTTATATATATGAACATATTGCCACGCAGGGCATCATGTATTTACGATTTCAGCTATGTACAAATAAGTTCAAAAAAGTAGCAAAACAGATCTATATCTCATGCGCTGGTCGCCCTATGATAGTGTGCATCTATATATGGTCGATGATAGTACTGTTATGAATTTGTGCCTCGTTGCTCCTGGATCATCCACTTGCCTTTGGGAAGTGCCGAAGCCTCCTTGGAAAGTTGGTCGGCATTGCTGTTGTGTTCTCTGTAGATATGTTGACAAGTGATGTCAATAAATTGTGACTTCAGTATGTTAATATCATCCAAAATTTTGCTGAGAGTGTGTGTGTGGCATACTGTATTATTGTTGAACCAATCAATGATAATCTTAGAGTCACCGAATATATGAATATGCATGCAGTTGTGCCCCAATGCAAAATGCAAGAGATGACGAAGTGTGATAATCTCAGCAAAATTATTTGTGCCAGTTCCCAAACCCAGTTTTGCTTTGTAGAAATGATGTTCATTGATGAATAATAGAAAGCCACCCCCACAACCCTGCTGTTGTGCTGAGCCATCAAAGAAAGCCCATGGGGTGCTATGATCGATTTGCGGAGGGTCACGTGGGTTTCTGTTCCTGGGCTGCAGCGGGTCAGGCAGCGCGTTGTAAGCAGCTATTATGAGAGCAGTAATGTGCGGCCATATTGTGGGTTTGTCATCATTGAACTATGTGACTATTATTATAAGTAAAATCAAATTTGATTATGTCCATTGCTAAATAAAAATAAATAATATATACCCAATTTTTCATTTATATTTAAAAAATCTAAATGATACAAATTAATTTTTTTTAATATATGATGGACAACAAAAATAAAATCTCTTAATTATTTTGAAGATTAAAATAATTTATTGATAACACCTATGTGTTTATTACTAATTGAGAAGATATTTGGTTTCATAACACTAAGGTCAAATAAGTTTTAGCAAATGGATTAAACCATATTAAAAAATATACATAAGTTCATTTAAAATCAATAAGAATTTAGTGGTAATTCATCAATAATAGTGCAAAACAATCAACAACTGAGACAACCATCATTAGAGAAATTTTGAAGTAAAAAATAGGCCTCAAAACAAAAATGGACAACAAAAATCAACTTTATAAGAACCAATAGGATTCACGATGATAATGTCAACCATGGAGGATGATTCACCATTTTTGGAGTAAAAAGGTAAAAAAAAAAAAAAAAAAAACAAAAAATTATATTTTCAATTTATCTCCCTATGATTTTACTCAAATTTCGACTGGGATCACTCATTAGATGAAAAAATTAATTCCTCATCCATGGAGTACCCATATTGCATACTTTTTATGGACCCTACTATAATAAAAATGAAAAATGTGATTGCAATCATATTTTTCATGTATTTCTCATTTTTCGTGTAGCAGGTTCCATCGAAAGTATACAACATAGGTACTCCTTGGATGAGGAATTAAATTATGCATCCAATGAGTGATCCCGCTCAAAATTTGAGTAAAGTCATAAGGAGATAAGTTTTAAATACAAGTTGAAAAAGTAGCTTTTTTATTTTTCCCTCTAAAATTTTGATTATGTAATCTAATCTTATTTTATTATTTCCATTATTATTTTATAATATTTCTTAGGAGGTCCATTTTAAACCTCAAATTTTCTCTAATGAACTCATCAAGTAGAACACCTACATATTCAATACTTTTATTTCTATGAGGGAACATATTTAACATATCTCTCCTTCATGTATGTTTGATACGAACAAAGTTCATTATCATACATATTCAAAATATCTAAAATACAAGAATATCCATCATAGGATAAGTAATATTTATAAATCAATGCTTTGAGTACAAAAGTGATATGGTTGAATAAAATGATGGACCTCATATAAATATTAGATGGAAGTGCCCTTTCATAAAGAGTTTTATCTTTTGAGACATGCCATTTCATAGTTATGAATTATTATTATTATTATTTTTATTATTTATTATTTGAATTATTCCATATTCATGTTCATAACATTTCCTTCCCCTTGAGAAATGCTTTGTCTTCAAACCTTACAGATGGAAAGGTGTGTTATCTTTTTCTTTGTCTTGTAATATATTTGCATATTTCCAAATTCTTAGAGCTTTCATCTTCGATGATACAAGATAATATAAATTCTAATCACGGTACATAATTTTCATACTATGAAATGGTATAACCATCCAAAATCAATCTTTTGTGCAACGTTGCACTTATAGGCTTCCAAAGATGGATTGTCATCATAACACTTAATTGTGTTGACATTGATATTCTTAGAAATGTAACTCAATTATTTTTGTCTTGAGTGTTATGGATTTGTTGAATGGTTGAGATATTTCCTCTTTTTTTTTGGGTGTCAATAAGGATTTCTTGTGTCTTGATTTTATTTTATTGTAATTGTGGAATTTTCCTTACTTTTTTGGCGTATGATCTTCTTTGTATATTTATGTTGCTAGTTTGATTACTAGATCTTCTCTTAAAATTTATGTAGTTTGAACTACAACATTCAAGTATGAATTGACTACAATTGGATTCAAATTTAATTGAGATATGAAATTAATAACATCTATATTTGTTCCCTTTTCTTCAACTTGAATTTCCACATCTGAATATTTTGATACTTCCTTCTTGATAAATTGTTGTCCTTTGTTTTCCAACAACTTAATTTTCATAAGTAATTTTTCACTGTGATCCTTGAAGCAAGAAATTTCTTTATTTTTCTCCATGATAATTTTTTCAACCTATTTTTGCACATTTTGCATTGATCTTTCATTTCTTAAAGAATTACTTTCGATATATTTTTTGTGTCTTCTATTGTTACTAAATCTAGCTATAATGTAATGTCATGTAGTATTGTCCATGGGGGTTTAGATAGACAATGATAGAGTGCACTGTTAAGGCACTCCTAGATGTTATATCATTGGTTCAATTCCCCTCCCTATTTGGGTGTTATTCTTGGACATGTCAATGATGTAGCCTCACCACTGGCAAACTTAAAAAAAAAAATTGTCGTGTAGTGTTATTTTTTTCTTTTTGTAGAAAAATGTCAAAAAATTCTTCTTCATATTTAAGATGAAGGACTTTAATAATTCCATCTAGGGTGAACAAAGAATAATGTCACGTTGATCACTTCATAGGGATCTAATAGTGATTTGCAATATAAATTTATATCCCCAATGTTTAATTATAAATAAATTATGTTATATTGTTTTTTTTTCCTAGTGATCTAATTTTTCAATTATATTTGACTCTGGAATCACCAATTGTTTAGTGAATATGGGGCTTCTATAATTATTATTTTTAGCCAGATCCATAGAAATAATAATATATTTTCTTGCAAGAGTCACCTTAATTCTAAATAGCACTAAAGCATAGCAAGATGAAGTTTTTGAAAATCTTCCTTATAGACTCCATTTCATTTTATGTCAATAGTTTACATCAAATGGTGCTCTAGCTATGAAGTTTATGTATTCTTTCATAATGAATGAATGTAAAAAGTGTGAAAGACTTTCTTCTCCAATATTCCTTTTAATTTAAACTTAATTTATTCCAATATCACAATACAATGGTTTGATAATTTCATAGAAGGGTCTTATTCAATTGGCATATGATATTTCACAAAAAATTATAGTGATTTTATGAAACAATGATCATATTTATTGTGATGTTGGCAGGGCTAAATGCATTTCTTACAATCTTAAGGGGATATCTCCAATATGAGGTCCTAATTATTCTTCACATCATTTGGGATGAGTCTCGTAAGGTTTCTTGGCCTGCCTACCATCTTATGCTTTTGTGAATGTTAAATTTTGGACAAATGAGATATGAAAGTGAAACACAAACTAATTTCCTTGATGGAATGTACTAAAAATAAACTTTAATGATTATACTTTAAATGAATTTGTACAAATAATTCTACAACAAATTATAATAAGTGTGAATTTTGAAGAAAGAGTGATGGAAACCTCTTATTAAGACACATGACAGCTAAAATATACTAAATATTAATTTTGAAACAATTTACAATCAACAACCATCATAAACAAATACAAAAATCAACAAGAAGTTCTTGGAATATTAAGAGCTTACAACTAACGAAACAGTTCATGAACCAACCGCAAATATACAACAATCATATATTATCAAACATAAATGAAGAAAAGTCTTATAGCAATACATAACACATGATAGAAAGTCATTGTCATGCCCCTTCAAGCTTCTAATTATTAGATATGAACTTTCAATGCCATGTCACAAACTATCTTCAAGAATCCCAATAGTGGGAGTGCATAAAGTTGAAACTAGTCCTCAAGGTTATTACAAGCTTCTCCCTTTAAAAAAAAATTACGCAAAGAGTCTCAAAAACTAAGATCCCCATCTCCTTACTAGAAGTTTATATTTATATAAAATGAGGCGATTGTTCACGTTCCATGACTTCTCACCTTTCCTCCTATCTAATTTCTAATTTACTTTATATTATAATTTTGCTTCATTAAAATTCCAAAATAATCTTTTGAATTAAATAAACACCTAACATGAGATCAACCTCGAAATTAACAAGGCTTATAATCCTTGGGTCATATGAGTGTGCCAAGCCTTATAATCTACTGCAACAGATAAAAAAAAATCTTGAAATTAAACCTTGATTGATGACTTTGTAGTCACACGTATTAGGCACCATTATCTTTAGGTCAGCTTAGATTCTATGAAAGAATGAATTGAGAATTGTGTGCAGCTTAATGGACTCCACCAGGTTTTGTTCAAATGCCTCCTTGGTCGGCTTTGTAAATATTTCGATGAGTGTTGATCGTTGTGTGAGAATCATTTCCTATATTTCTTGTTCTATATCTTGCTCAAACCTCACCTCCCCTTAGGATCTGATGGATACTAACTTGTGATATTTTATTAGCTTTCTCATCATGATGTGATATTGTTGGTAGTGTTCATAGTTTTCATCACATCGTTTTCAAGCTTTTCTTGAGCTAGGATGGTAAGTCTGAGTTTAGCTTAATCTCTTTCCCGACTTAGTTCATCTTTTCTTGACAATGCCTCTAGTGAATTAGGGTTTTTCTTAATACATGCATGCATTATATAAATGGCTAATAAAATTTCCTTGAGTTGCACACATTTTGAATCAAGATGAGTATGACAACCATATTTTGGAGTTTCCCAAGCTCCTCATATAGTTTCTTCACAATGTCTTCTAATGATTTATTCATCTCCAACATTGTGCTCTTACAATATTTGTTGTAAGAGATTGAGGTAGATAAAGCTTGATTTTCTTTCCATAACTTTTTTATTTCATGATGTTCTTTATTCAAGGTCTTATCTTGTTATTTTACCTTTCCAATTAAATATTCAATATTTCTTTTTGTTGTTGAGGAAAAGGTTGTCCTAGCTAAGACTATGGCCAAGGAATTGTCTAAAGTGTTAGACACTATGTTTCCCTCCATGGTTATTGAGATGGGTTTTGTTAGCTCTCAAGCTAAATACTTCTCCTTTCATGGAAAATCCGATTGGTGTTCATGTCGAAGCATAAAATTACCAAGTTCATAACCTGATTATCATCACTTACAGTGATTTCCATCTCCCTAATCAACAAATGGCCTTCTATTAATGGTGTGTCATTTGAGGTTGTCAAATCAATATTCATTCTAGGTAAACCAACAGTTCTTGTGTTTTGAGCCTATTATTCCTGCTGTTCTTTTAACCTTGCCTCATTTTGGGCTTGTTTTTCCAGTATTTCACTTTCAAGACACTCTTATTGCTTTTGTTTCTTTTCTTCTTCCTCCTTTTGTAATCTTTCTCTTTTTTCCCTTACCTTTTATTTTGCCTCCTGTTTTTTTATCTCTTTATTTATTTAACTTTAGATCTTTTTTTAACATTTTTCCTTTTCTTTCTTAACAAATTCTTTTTTTTTCTACCCTTTTTATGTATCTTTCTTCTCCTCCACATCCTTTCCTTTAGAAGATTCTCCTGTTGTAGGATTGGATCCATCCATGTTTCTCAGGGATTCTACAACATTGTAGTAGTTTTTTATTCTTTCTTTGTCTTTCTTGGTTTTTGACTAGTAATACCATTCACATTTACATTTGGAACAATGTGCTAATACCATTCCCCTTGGGTCATATCTATGGAGGTCCAGTCTCCAAACTTGAATAAATCTAGGTTAGTAGCTTATGCCTGTGTTTCCTTATAGTTTTTTATACTGTACATCCCTACCTAAAAGGGATATGTAGGCCATGGTTCCTTTTTCAATCATGTCAGCATACCATTGACACCTATAGCCATTTGACATGCTATTTATTGTAAAATTATCTTGTTGATCATGAATAATGGGAGATGGTGTGGAGGTTTCCATAACCCAAAAACTCTAATATGCATCGACTCTGGTGGGGTGAACAATTCATCAACTTCATGTAATACTTCCTTAGCATTATTTAACATACATGGTGAATCATAATCAAATAGGATATGGACAGTGAGAATTTCAAGGACGGAAATTTAACTTGAAGTTAAAAAACATTGGAAACCCTTACTAGTCCTTGATATATAAACTATAAAATGTTTGGCGATATTTTTGTAAAATAATTGAATTTTTAATGATTTTATATATTCTCTATAAAAAAATTCCAATTTTTATGGTAGATTCCTATTTTATAATATAAGATTTGGGAAAAATAATATTTAAAAAAAAATGGACATTGTTGAATCTTTTTTCTTTTTGAAAAAACATGGAAAATTAGCCCACATGCCAATATTAGCCCCTAAAATTTTCCTAGATATGTAACAATGGTGAATGAAGCCCTCCACCATATTTGTATATGATGTTGTATGGTAGCTATCCCATAACTCCTTGTAGTAAATATGCACAAGTCGAATGTCTGAAGTGAAAGCCCATCCCCACCCTATCACCTCAAACTCACAACTAACACATATGCCATCAAGTAGGTAGGAAGCTACGTGGAATTTTGGTTGCTTCCCTTCTACTATATTTTGAACATTTATTACATCGGATTAGATGGATGTGGAAGTAATGTCATCCTAATTGAAGTTGGCCCCATCATTTGAGCATGTATACACAAGTGGAACCAAGCTCTCCTCGAAGAAATTTGTTGTTGCCACACCATTTAGTCTACAACACATAACCATGATCAATTGATATGCTCTTCAAATATCTTTGTTGTTTACATTAAACTTGTTGTAACTAGCTACTAAGAACGTGATTGGGTGTTTTGGCAACTTGTAGTATTCATCTATCCAAGGATAAGTAAGTGCAACAAATTCATTTCCATGACTACCTATGATGGTCATCTATTTAATATCAATGCACTTGCCTATCCACTCTATAGTCTCACCACATGGAAGCATTGTTGGGTGAGAAGCCACTTTATATAAACATGATTTTGTGACATTTTGAGACACATTGATGTCCTCCTCCCCATTGGGATATTATCTGCTAGTAAATAGTTTATAGAATTCATACCATTCTAGAGAAATGGATTTATCAATATAGCACTTTTGTATCAGCATAAGTGGGCACTAATGTGATGGTACTTTCTTCAAAATCTACCTGAATAGGTTCTTTTATAGGTCTTATCTTGGGAGTAGTCATCTCTTCAGATGATGATATAATGAAAAACTACAAATCAATTGAACCTAGAAGATCAAAGATATTCATTAGAACAGATGAACTAGAAAGCTCCATTTTCTGCATTTGTTGCAGCTCCGTGCTACGACCCAAGAGTCTGCCTACACTTCACCAATTTTAGACTTGGTGTACAATGTAAAAAAGAAGTACAGTGTGAGGCTAAGAGATGTGTTTTTACGCTAATCAAGATTGCGATGTGATATGACTTAGTAATGCGCCATAGTGTTGATGTATGGCAACTCAACTATGAAATACATCACAAAATAATATCACATGCAAAGCGAAACAATTGTGTCATAGAGAAACACTTAAGCCTAGACTAACAAAACCAATATGTTATGTGATGCAGGGATGGATTATGGTGTGATTGTGTATCACATTGCAAAATTTCATGGCATGATGGGTAAAGGGTTTTCACTGTAGCACAATATTAAAAATTAGATTGATAAACAAAATTGTGGTGCGACATGCAAAGAGGTGTGACACTTCAATATGAAACGTGATGTGTGCTGCACAAAATGGTAATGCAACGATGTGATGTGAAATCACAATGCACCAACAAGACGAAATAAAAAGTGGCTACGTGTTGGAGATTGTAATAATATTGATTTATATATGTATATATGTGGAAGGTGAAGGTTGGAAATACGAATTATCACATGAAAATAGGGTAACACTTATGGTTTACTAACAAAACAGATGCAAGAGAAGCATGTGCAATACCTACTTGCAACATGGTGTGGGTGGGTATGATTATTAAAACTCCAAGTGACGCAACACAAGATGGAACGGCAAGGATATGCTACCAATCGACATGGTGCAAGAGAGAAAGGAAGGATTAAAATGACATAACATGGTGAAAATGAAATGGAAGGGGGTGATATACGTTGCTATTCCACTATGGAAAGTGCATGGAAGGGGGTGGTATACAAAATGAATTGCAACAAAAAATTATGATGCATGGTTGTGATGTGATGGAATGCATGATTGTGATGTGTCATTCAATTTTTCAATTTTTCTATGTTAAAACCTTCCCCTTTATTATAGCTAAAGGGTATGAAGAATGGTATTAGGGTCTAGGTTACATGAATTTCTTATATTTTTGGATGAGGGTCTAAAACATGCTCGAAAACAAATATTTCAAGTTTAGTTAATATTGAAGTTGAAAATGATGAGTTCTTATCCATTACTCATCTCTCGAAATTACATATAAACTTTGTTAAAGATACTTATTTGCATTTCTTTACTCACATAAATAAGGGATTAGTTGTAAATCTAGCCTTTGAAATTTTCTATTTGTAAATCTAGCTTATGAAATTTTCCAAAAAAGTATTTGTGGTGAGCACCTTGCAGAATGCCTCATATTGAATACCCTAATTTCTCACAAAAAGTGGGTTTGAAAATAAAGAAATAAATAATTGGGTTCTTTTTATTAACCCCTAAAGTAAGAGAATATTGAATCGTTTAAGAAATTCCATATAAATTGTCATTATAAATACTAGATGCCAATTGATCAGTGGATTTCAAATACAATAATAACAATTATCAGATTTCAAATATAATAATAACAATTTAACAATTTATGAGAGTTTCACATGGAGGAATTTTTTTGGAATACCCTTCATTTTGAACTACTTATTTTGATTTCAAGAACAATACTTATCGTGAACAAAATACATAATCAAGGTAAATTATATTGTTATCTTGATTTCAAAGACAATACTTATCTTGATTTCAAGAAAAAAATACATAATCAAAGTAAAGATACATAATCAAGGTAAAGTATATTGTGTTAGTATACACTGAAATAATAAAACCAATATATTTGCGACAATTCCATTTTTTAGCACACAATTATTGAGTGCTATTTTACAAGATTGTTTCAGGTGAGACATAGTTGCATATTTATTTTGTAAAAGAAATTTAATGGAATTAAAGATGATATAGATAGGAATTTGCAATCTAGTTCATAAAGATTTAATTGTTTTGTTTAAGAATGTAATGTAATAAATTAAGCAATGTTTTTCGGTAAAAATCACATAAGAGAAATTTTTGGCTAACGCGTTTCCAACTAACAAGTGTGGTGGTTTATCATTTAACAAGTGTGGTTCATCATTGATAAACCACACTTATTAGTTCGAAACACGCCAAAAATTTCTCTTATGTAATTTCTACCAAATTCATTCATTATGAATCACATAAAATTGAATACAAAAATGTAATGTAAATTAAGATTTTTTTAATGGCAAATATTTATTAAAAATATAGATATATTTCCAGGCTTAAAGACACATTTCCAAGACGCTCCTGGTAAGAGTTTGGTTTCAGTTTTATTGCGCCAAGATATCAATCTAAACGTAACTCTAATATGGTGAATTTATATTTCCAGAATGTTAGTTGTTGTTTGAACCATTTTCTAATAATCAAATTGCAGAATACTCCAAAATTTACAATTTACAGAATATCTCCAAAATTTGTAATCTACATAAAAATACCCACATAAACATCTGATCTCCTGAGAACTCCAATCTAAACCTAACCTAATATTCCTCTACCTCCTAAATGTTCTAAAGCTTAAGGATATATTAGGCCATAGAGCTAGTAAAGGGATGGGTAACTATTAGTAGAATGGTTTTTGGTGTTGTGTTTTAGTTGTAGTCATTTTAATGATGATTGAAGTTTAATTTTTGATTGCTAAGTGTTAGTAGTTGGTGTAACAATGATCTAAATTTAAATTTTGGTAGATTAGCTTTACACATTAAAACTTGTCTAAATTTAAATTTGGGCAGATTAGCTTTACACATTAAAACTTGTGTAGAATTTTGTAGAATTTTTCTACAAATCAGCTAGCTCTGATATCATGTCGAACTTTTTCTACAAATCAGCTAGCTCTAATACCATGTAGAAATTTCCCACCTGTAGATCAACCTGGTAATGAAATGTACTAAAGCAAAACACTTGATCTACTTCTACAAACAATTTAGCATAAGCTTAATCAACCATGAGCAACATCAATAAGAACACATATAACTGATAAGAAGGAATCAATCATACATAACACAGAAGAGTTTACCCAGGGAAAGCACCTACCTAAAACCCCATCTTTGTATTATCATACAAGTGGAAATATGGTCTGGATTACACAAAGCCTTAGCTCGGAAGCTATCCAACTCTTAGTACAATCCCTATGCTGCTCATAGACAGTCAAAGGCTTCTCACAAACCTTCTCCTCTGCCCTCCAAGCCTCCTATTTCCTTGTGCAGTTTCCTTGGGGTCTAGTGATACCACCTGTGTGAATTGGCCTCTTCACACACTCACTAACCTCTGATCTAACTGCACAAACTTGAAGGAGATAAATCCCCATCATGGATGAGCTTCCTTTATAGGAAAAATATTCATCCAACTGATAGTACATTGTCCCTTCTCTGATCTCAACTGGGTCTTTGTTTGATCTGACATGCATGAGTTATTTAAACTATAATATTCAGTTATCTGAAAATACCAATTGTTACATGCATGCAAGAATTAACAAACTGAATCTCATTAATTTAACAACTTGTTAAATTAATCTAACTGGACTTGACTCAATTAATTGAGCCAACTAATTACAAATCATCCTTATCTCTTTAACTGATGGATAAATTCACCAATTAATAGATAAATTGTTGCATGTCCTCACATAGACTTCAAGTTTGTTTTTCCTTAACTAATTAACTCATGGAGATTAATTAATTAATATTTAAACTGTTGTTAAGACCAAATTCGTTTTTTACTTCCTATAGATAGACCAGGGATTTCTATAAATAGGAAGGGACCTAGAAATGCTATTTTTCGAACTTTCTATTTTTAGCAGTTTCACCTCTCACCCAAGGTGGCCAATGACCTCACTGGCCAAACTACTATTTTTAGACATGCTATTTTTAGGAGTTCTATTTTTAATACATTCTAAATTTAACATTTCTTTTTGCACATTTTTCAACACTCCCTCTCAACAAGAAAGGCTTCCTCTCGAACCCGATCCTGTAACTCTGGAATATTCTGCATGCAACACATCTACCCGGTCCACTTGCTCCAACAACACTTGGAACAAAACCACTCCCAACTGACCACTCTATTGGGCTAGGAACATACTCTGATGCTGAAGCTCTACATGCTGCTGACAAGTGCTCCCTCTTTGACATTTGTGCTACTGCAACATCTCTGTGCATTTCGCACCATTGCACACCTCTTTGTGCCACCTAGCATTATGCAAAACACTTGTGCCTCTCACCTTGCTGCAGCCTACTAGCTATGCACTGTCTTGGGATTCCCTGCACTATCGCTCTCTCTGCCGCTCCATCCGCATCTATCTCTACCCAATCAATCAGTTCCCGCTACTCCACATCAAGGCTCCTGTAGCAAGGTTTGATCCAAGAGGTTCGGTACCTCAAGGATCCTGCCCCTCCTCCTTGGGACGATCACTCTATATCGCCTCACCTCCTATCTGGAGGTATGGCTGCATGTGATCCCTCAGCCCACTTGGCTCGAAGTTTCCCTATACTGGAGGTCTCTGCATGAGTAGATGTCTCTACTCGATCTCCACTCAGCTTCCCCTGTTGTGGCTGCTCCACAACCTCCTGAAGCTGCTGCACCAATCGTGGCTCCTCCACAATTATCTGAGACTTCTTCTGGCTCCGCATGTTGACAGGTAATATACCCTCCCTCTCAACCACCAAGTCTCCATCAGTCGCCTTGCTGCTCAAGGCTTTGCATGCATCTTGAACCTCAAGAGCATACAGGTTCTTGACTTGTGAACCAATCTGCTTCATCTGTCTAGTTATGATGTGTCTAAGGAAAACCTTTCCGTCTCTGAAGACTACATCATAGCCTTTGTCTTCCAGCATCGTGATTGACACCAAGTTTCTCTTCAGTCCTGGTACATACTTGACATCGGTCAAGGTAAGGTGAGCTCCATGCTCCCTCTGAAGAATAACCGTGCCTACACTTGAGACACTATAATTCTCATCATTACCCATCCCTATGAGTATCTGGAGATCTTTCTCCTCCAAAGTACTGAACAAACTTTTATCACCGGTCATGTGGAAAGAAGCTCCACTGTCAAGAAACCAACCACTTCCCATCATGGATGAAACCATGCATGCGAAGAGTGTGAAATCCAACTCAAACTGTGAAGCAAGTTCCTCACCTTCAGATCCTTCCTCGGATCCCTTCTTGGACTTCTTCTTTGGGCAATTAGTAGCATAATGGCCCAACTCATGACAACGAAAGCATCTCACCTTCGACTTGTCAACCTTCTTCCCATTCATTGGAAGAACTGGATTCGGAAAGAGAAACCTTACCCTTCCCCTTCTTTTCCTTACTCACTAAGGCACAGTTCTCCTCATCATGCATAGAATGAAGAACTGTCTTTGGTGCTCCACCTATCTCCTCCTGCACAAAGATCTGACCATAATAGTCTTTCCCATCCTGGAATTCTTCTCGACCATTGACCAAAGTCCTATAGAATTCCACTCTTCGGAAGGACCAAGGAGAGGCCAAAGCTCACCAGCCTCTCATCGACAGTCACCCCCACACTTCCCAGCTCATCTCGACACTGAGTGAACTTCGTGAGATACTGGGGCATACTATCTCCATTCTCACACTTAATGTTTCTGAGTTATATCCTTGAGCGCCATTCCACCGGCTCAAAAACTCAACTGCTTCCGATCTAAAATTCGTGAGAACGAAGTATTTCTTGTACAGAGATCGACTGTATGGGCATTCACCAGATATCTCACCTTCCAAAAGAAGGATGAATCCAGAGGCTACCTGGGCCGATTACAGACTCTGCCTGAAGAAATAGAATGTAAACACTTCCTGAATAGTAGATCTGATGATCAATCCTCGCTT
>APFE030412618.1:0-14663 GCA_000404065.3 Pinus taeda
TGGAGAATCTCCCAATATGTAGCGAAACGCTTCAATTATGACACCAACAAGGTTGATGATAGGTTGATAGCCAAAGGCGTGGTGATCAGCCAAACGTGGCTCTGATACCAATGAAGCGAACAAAGTTCCTTCTAAAGATTAATTATTCCAAAAGACTTGGAATATCAAGATATCCATTAAGGATATAAATATTATATTAAATATATGAATAAGAATGAAAATGATAATCTACAATGAGAACAAACAGCTTGCTTATATATCACGCAAGTGTCTCTTCATGAAGAGTCATGTCTTATTAGACATGACTCTTCAACCCAATTACTACTTAACTAATAATTAATTATGATTATTATCATTTACATTATATTTATATTATTTATATATTTTATTCGTTACATTAACCCATCTTAAAGGGAAATCAATGCACTCAAAATTGTGCAATCCCTTCAAGTATAAGTTCCTGATTGCATGCACTATTAGTGCAACTCAGAACAATCTAAAACAAATATTACACTCTCCCTACACTCTCGTCTCAACTGGGTCTTTCTCAGAATCAACATGCATGAGTTTCTGATGAGGGAATATTCAGTTAACTAGAGTATCACTAGTTGAGTGCACTAATGCATCAACTAACTATTAACTCACTATTAGTTCCTCAAACAGTTTGGAACTAATTTAACTGGACTTAACTCAATAAATTGAGTTAAGTAATTACCACTCATACTTAACTCATCCTGGACCCCTATAATATAGGGAGAACATATACATGACTTTAGAAAGACTTCTAAGTCGAAATTCCTAAGCTAATTTAGTTTAATAAACTTAATTAACTATTTGCAAGTTGCTATGAGAATGGAATTCGATTTTACTTCACAATTTAATTTAAGGACAAATTACGCTAAAATTTCTTGTTGCCATTTTCAACACTGACTGTTCATTATATGAATCTGGCTTGTTGTCAACGACTCTGCATGACTCATGCTCCTCGAAGGCGTCCTCGTATGAACCCATGGGCCTAGCCAAAGAAGAACCCTCGCCCTTAAGGTCAGAAGGAATATCCACCTACTCTACCTTTGTCATCTCCTGAGTGTCACTCAAGCATGAGTGTTCAGGTCCCGAAGGTCCCTTGCAAATGAAGCAAAGTCCCTTCCTCCTAAACTCATTCCTACTGCATGATCCCCCAAACCTGAGTAGCTCCTCCGTGGTCAGTAATAGCCCCAGGACGGAAAGCCTCGAGTTATTCAGTGTGATTGGGTGAGTAGCCATCTCCCCTTGGTGAATTCATCCATAATTCATAGAAGAGCTCAACAGTGCAATTCATTTCAGTTTGGAGGGCCAACATAGTAGTGCAACATATTATCTTGAAGGCTAGCTATTCATCTTAGTTATTTTGGTTGTATGTGCATGTAACCTCGTTTTATCCATTATAATGTCCCCATTCTTATTTTCCTCCATAGTACAACCAGGGTGGATTTCCAGGGCAGGGGATGACCTAGTTAATGGAGTAGGTTTATGTCATCAGGGGTTCTGATGAAGTTTTGAGGAGTTTTTATGGGATATAATGGCATTCACTTGGCATATTTCATCATGCGCACAATTTGCCTTTCGTTCCGTCGCATTCTGACAACTTCCAAAATCAACATTATTATGGGGCCTAACTTAATTAATTATGCTCGAGGTGGCATTCCGGGGAGATTAATTGATGGAACACCTCAATGTAATAGCTCGTTGGAACTAGAACGAGAAGATCTACATGATGGGATGTTGAGAAGTGACTTCCAGTGGCCAAAGAGAGTATGGTGGGTGATTTACCATTTTCCTTAATTAAAAATGATTTTAATTAGTCATTTAATTAAGGGAAAATAATTAATTGGAGGAAATGGACCAAAAGTGACTTAAATGAGGTAAAATAAAATTAAAAGGTCACTTAAGATAAAGTCAATGGAGGAGCTTTGCCATGATAATAAAATAATAAAATAAAATTCTTTTGGAGGCTTAGAGATCTATAAAAGAGGAGGAGGAGGTCATTTGGAGACATCTTGGATTTGATATTGTTTCTTGTATGAGAGGTTGATAACCCGGTTCTCTACTCCATTGGTAGCCCTAAGACGAAAACCCTCGGGTGGTTCAATGAGATTGGGCGAGTACCCATCTCCCCTTGGTGAATTCATCCAGAATTCACTAGAGAGCTCAACATTATAATTCAATTCAGTTTGGAGGGCCAGCATAGTGCTGTAGCAGTTTATCTTGGAGGCCAACTTTTCATCTCAACTATTTGGGTTGTATATGCATGTAACCCCAATTTATCTATTATAATAAACGTCGGGAATTTTCTTGTTCATTGTGTCATTAGATTGCAGTGCTTTGTTTGTTTTTATTTTAAATGGAAATCTTCTGTTAAACGAACGGTAAAATTTGGGTTGAGTTCGATCGCTGCAAATTTATGAATGAAAGTTTAATCTAAAGAAATTTTGAGTTAGAATTCGAAGAGAAAAAGAAAATTTTGAATTAAAATTTAAAAATGCATATCATAGAAAGTATTGCTTTCTTTCTTTTTGATATAAAATACATTTCATCAATCGTAAGCCTTTGTCTAATTATAGTAATAAAAATAGGTAAGAAAAATAGTTCACCTTCAAATCCATATATCGTTATGACTGTAAGACTTCTAAAAAGAAACCAATCTCCTATTTTTGTCTCTTTACACAAATGTAAAAATAATTTTATATTCTTCTACATTATGGGAGGAGTCTAATTTATTATATGAAGATGGAGATTTTCCTAGAAAATATTTGCATATTCTAAATAATACCCTTTATATACCCTTTTAATTTCCTTGAGTATATGATATCAATCCAATACACTAATTGTTCTCTTTTTCTCTTTGCCTTCATTGTTGAGAACGTTTAGATTTGAAGCACACTTTTTGAAAAAATCTCGGTAATTACATAACAATGTATACACCAAATATGTTTGATATGAAAAGAAAAAAGGTGATAATAGTGCTCAAGTGAAAGTGAATGAAATTTGTAATATAGCTTGGAAAATTGAAGACTATATTGTTACGATTAGCCGTTACGATTAGCCATTATTTCCTTTACGCAAATTCATACCACTTCATCCATTTCTTCATGATTACATCCTAAAATAATCGTTAGGAGAGAGGCCATGTGCTAGACTTTGGTTCTCAAAGTATTGGTCTTAACCGAAAAATTAGGTTTAGCTATACTAGCAGGATTTTATGAAATATCTTTTAGAACTTGTAATTTATTTATTTATGGCCAATTTGAAAAATTTTGTTGGCATTCTAGTTCACTTATGACTTTACCTAAATTAGATAACCCTAACATTTTTACTTTGACTTCAAGGGCTATTTGGATAATAACTCTAGATTCATGAGGAGAAATTACACTCTTGCTTTCTGGGTCGTAATGCTTTGCAAAGAACATAACTGCATTTGAGTCTCGATGAGTTGGAAGTAAAACGGATAACTGCATCTGAGTCTCGATGAGTTGGAAGTAAAACGGATTTATATAAAGGAAAGTTTTAAAATATGAATTCTTTGGTCCTTGTTCAAAATGCCATATTGGTTCTACTTTTAAAGCTCTCCACATCAAAATTCTTCACTTGGATATCCCTTATCTCTATTAAATTGTTCAATACAACATCATCCTATCTCCTTGACACTCCCTTCCAAGTTATAGAGGTAACTTTAATGTTTGACATAATGAATAAGCTCATTTCTAGAGAGAAAGATTAATGACACTTACCTGAAAGTTTACGCTGCTAAAATTGTCAACAAACTAGCACTACTACGATGATTTCCTTTTACCGTGAGAAGTGGTTTTCAAGCATATTCCTTGAAAATATAGTAAAAATGACCAGAAATCATTTAATTGGAGTAAATAATGAGTATGTACTTTTACAATTAATGTTAGTACCTATCACATTTATACGAAAAGCATAACCTCACACTTTTGCCAATTGATTGAAAATGATCTACAACAATGAGAAGATTAAAAACCTCCAAAATTCATTTTTAACTAACAATGAGATCAAATCAAACACATATAAGTCATAAGATTTGAAACTTGAACCTTTTGCTACATAACACTTTATTTTCATAACACTTACCAATTAAACTGTCTTAAAAGCTCATTTTTCATATTATTATTAATAAAAAAAATTAAAATATTATTAAATTAAGAAAAATATTAAAATAACAATAATTAAAATATTTATATCATATATGAAGTAAATATCCATATTAATGTGATTATTATGTTTATGCTATATTGAATAATGATAAGTTCGTCTATATTGAAAATGATAAGTCTTGTTATAAGTACAACCAATCTGTATATATATATATATATGTATATATTCAAATGTGCTTTTATTTTATGAATATCATACACCTATTCAACACATTATATGTAAATTATTAATAAAGTTCACTCTGCTATAGATATTAAAATTTAAGTAAATAGTTTTTCCAATTTATTTGGGTTTGGAGTTTATAGTAATCTACATTTAACATTAAAACATATAAACAAACAATAATAACAATTTAATTTTAACATTATAACCAAATTAAACCGATTTGTCTTTAAGCAAGATTTTTTAAAAAGTTTTTTGATTTATGTTTGAATCTAATTTGTCTAGAATCCGACATGATTTATTGAAATCACAAGTTTGAGGTGAACTTTGCATAATTGAAGTGCCCCAACAGTTTTTTAGGGTGTTGAATCCATATATGCACTAAAAAAACTAGTATAAACAAAACAAATCAAGATTTAACCACAATTTTTTTCGCAGGATTCTAGCAGAAATCTATCGAAAACTCCAAAAAATCTCACTTAAAAACAACTCCAAACTAAACACCGAAATTAACATACAAAATTCCCTTATAAAAAAACCCTATTTGAAGGCAACATTCTTGAAGAAGTAAATGAATACAAGTACCTCAGGATTGATTTCAACAACAAGCTTAATTGGGAGGACTGCAGAAAGAAGACAATTTTAGGAGGGTGGAAAGTCTTATATGCACTTCAAAACAAATGTAGAAAGGCAAAGTTATGGGATTGGAAAATGATTAAAGTGTTTTTTGGACTACTAGTTTGTCCAGTGATATTATATGGGTGTGAATTGTGGGCTAGTAGCATCCCTATTTCAAAATGGAAACAAATTGAGAAAATCCAAAAACGCTTGATCATGAGCAAGTTCAAAATAAAAAGTTATGTTCCTTATGAGATAATGTTGAGTAAAGTAGGAGCAACTCCCATCGAAGCAATTGCTACGGTGCGTCTTATAAGGTATCTAAAAAGAATTGAGCAAATGGCAGTAGGTAGATGGCCGAAAGTTATCTTCAATGGAGGCATGAGATAAAGAAAGAAATCATGGATGAGACAAAACAACAAATGGATGCAAAAATGGAATATTTACCTCAATGCATGTCCCACAAATAGCAAGGAGTTAAAGAATTTTATTATGGAGAAGTTCCATAAGCGTATATGGGGGAAAGAGTTGGGTAGAAAGAAAAAGTACTATGTTCAAGAATTCAATTCGACTTGTGATCTCCAACAAAAAGAGTACATTGGAGCTAACATTTCTTAGAGAGCAAAGATTCTTATTGTTCAATTAAGAACTAACTCACATCAACTTCGATGTGAAATAGGACGGTGGAAAAGACCTAAAGAAGCTTGAGAAAAAACGGGTGTGTACTTTTTGCACTTCTGGGACAGTGGAATTAGAAAAAACAGTGCATTTTGGAATGTGATGATTTCATAGATATCAAAGACAATTATAACATGTTAACATCAATTCTTTGACATTATCTTTTAAACAGAAAAACTATTAAAAAATTAAATCAACTCATATCCAGCTTTCTTAATCTCTATTTAGAAAAAATTAATTAAACCGGCCATCCTTCCCTCGCTCTCTAAATTTTTCCACGATCCTCCTCTCTATTTTTTTTTTTTTACCGATATTCTTCCATTACCACTTCGCTATTCATATCAATCGATAAACTTCAAACGGCCTTTAACTTTTAGAACTTGATGTGAGGTGGCGCTTACGGTAACTACTTTTGACCTTGTGTTCACAAGAAATACTTTGAATCCATATGAACCCTAGCCGGTCTTAATCTCAATGCTCGTTCGAGCTCTGTTATAGTTTCGTATGTTCACTAACTGTAGGTTTCTGAATTTTGTGTGAAAAGCCAAGTCGGAGGAGAAGAAAGCAGAAGCGGCAGCAATGGCCAAGTCTATGAGGTCAAAGAGGAAAAGGAGACTGAGAACACTAAGGAGGGAGATAGCAGAGCCATTCTATGAAAAGAAAGAGCAGGCCAAACTTGCAGCCCAGGAAGCCGCCCTTGCTGCTCCAAAACTGGAGATACCTCCTGTCAACAAATCTCAAATGGGTTAGTTGTTTAGTTTTCCTCAACAGTTCTCATTCACATCTTATTTTAGAAAAAGCTCGTCAAGATATTCTGTTTTGCATTTTTTCTTAGAATTAGTGGTTTTACACTGGGGACTTGCACCTGTTTCATCCCTTTGAAACTCACGTTATTTGGGTGCACATATCATAATGACGTTGGAACTTTGGTCGATGGCTTAATATTCCATTGACCTCGCTACTGAACCAATCCCTGCTAGCCTTTGCCTATGCTAGGCGTGCAAATCGAACCTCTAGTAGTTAGTCTACAAGTAATATGAATCCAAAAAGATGAATGATTAATAATTTCCCAAAGATTATTGGTAGGGTTTTGAAATTTTAACATGCTTTAAGTGCCTTCTCGTCTAAACTACTCACCAACGAACTTGCTTTTCAGCATATACTTATGCAATGATGACTTAAGCCTACAAGGCTCATGATACCATTTATATTACATTTGAAATTTGTTCTGTGGTCAGTTAGGGTTGCTTTAGTATTGTTTTTTTGGGTGTTTCTTGCTGTATTGTTTGAGGGTTGGTTTGAGTGGGTTCATAATGTTCAGGGTGTTTAGGCCATAATTTGAAGTTCAGAGCTGAAATTGTTTTCTGAGTTATATCTGTGTGTTGTTTCTTTCATACAATATTTTCTTAGATCAAGAAGGATTCAACATTTCTCCTCCCCTATGCATTGGGCTATTTTGCTTTTGTGGCATATAGTCATAGAGGCAGTACTCATGGCGAGGTGTCCTCTTGTTTGGCATCCCTTGGATTCTACTAAATTCAAACACCAAAGGTCATGTATCAATGTAGAACTTATTCTGTATTCATGTGCTGTGAGCTTTGGAGGTTATATATAGTTGATGTTCCATTGGATGGCTTCTACTAGTTACATACATGCCATATCATCCGTAGTTCCAAAATAATGAATTATCACTATGTTTGAAGCTAGGATTCATATTGAAGGGTTCATGCTAAGCTAATATTGATAGTGTTAAGAACTTTCTTCTTAACCTTTCTGACTTTTGTCCGATGTCTGCTTTTCTAGTTGAATATATAAGATTTTGGTCCATTAGGTTAGCATTTATATTAGTGGATTTCACTGCAAATATGACCATTTTCTTTAAATTTTTCTAAATAGGTATTTAAAAAAGCACAGCCTTAAATTATACCATTTTTTCTAGAGTACTACTATATATATAACAAAATTAAATATATGTGCACACAGAAAACAAACTTAACTATATGTGTGAAAGTTATGGTGGTGTTAATCTAATGATTATGACCCCATTGTTAATTAAATGTAGATTAATATTTCACCAAATGGACTATAAGCATCTTGTAAATAGGCCTATTCTCAAAAACATGCAAACATCAATAAATATAGAGGAATTTAGACGAACAATCATCTCGATTCCCAATTTCCCACCTATCCTGTCTCCATAAAGAATGAAAAAGGTGAAGGAATATAGGATGGAAAAGAGTAACGACAAAGGAGCTTCTTGAAGCCAAAACCCTAAAATATGTATTTTGGTTTGGCAGACACTGTGTAATGTGCTAGGGCAATTTTAGGGTTTTAGAACATCAGGGTTTCCAATAATTCTTTTGCTCATTAAATGGTGAAGCATCCAATAGTACAAAATAACATGGTCCACAACACAATATAACAATATAACGATAACACTGTTAATTTGTACATGAAATCTAATCGCTCTGAACTTCAAATAATCCACAACTAATCTCCAGTCCAATAGAATATAGCCTATGAAATTTGCAGCTACAGAAAATTTAATAAGCCACTGTTTACACAATTGAAATGAGATACATTAATTTGACCATCTATCATGCATGAATCTCTTGGGCAGGAGCATGATTTATTCTAGATACTTTCGATCTTGTTTGAGAAGATAACAATTGCTCGGGTTGCTTGAAATCTGATTCGCGGCTGTAGGGGTGCTCTTCAGTCAGCGGCGGGGTTTTGGTGGGCCACGATGCCTAGCCACATAGTGTTTTGCGCAAATATTACTGGAGAACTCGTCTACGCACAATACTTTTGACGCCGTGAGTGTGCAATTCAAACGATTGTGTCTTCGTGTGCTAAGAAACCGCAAAACTCGAGCTTCGATCCAAAACTACAGATCTGCAAAATTTGCTTTAGGAACACTTCTGCTTGAGATTACAGGATCCATCCTTCAACATAAAACCCTAGCAAGTGATCCACTCTACTTCAAGGCTCCATGAAATGATCACAATGAAAGACCCACTTCAATTACAGAGATGTCGCACTTTGCCAGCGAAGTCACTACATAAACTTATCTGCCACAGGGACTCTGAATTTGTCCTCACTCGATTTCAATACCCAATCTGTCCAAAAGTAATCATAGGTCAATTCGCGTGCTTCAAGAGTAGTTTATTAGAACTTCACACAGCCAAACATTTACCAATTTGTCTTTGACTTCGATCTGCAACATGAATAAATAGCATATCTAGAATTCCATTATTCTCCAATTTGATTGCATAGCCTAGGGGTGAATTCAGATGGGTGGATTTGCCCTAGACAAATCTACTTGACTTGATGAACCTCCTTAGACCAGAAAATTCCCTTAGTGATCCTGTGCCAGAACGGAATAAAAAAAACAAAATGTGTCAACTAGGGCTGAATCTTTCACCACTGAAATTGACAAGGAGAAAGGGGTCTTAAAACCCTCAGAGCCTTAGGCTTGAGAAAAGATAGAGATAAATAATCCAATCCAATGATGATCCAAATGAGTTCATCCCTCTTGTATTTATAGATTTCCTAGAGGGGTTCTTCCTCTTTATTGATTGAGTAAAATACACTCCAAACCCAAACTTTGGGTTTCTCTGCCCAACTGCCCCAAAACTTGCCCAGACATTGGGTATTTTGCAATTTTCCTCTTTATCAGACTAGCCTATGGGGACCGATCGACTACTTCTATTGGACAATTAATTTCTTGGGAACATTACAGTTCCCCCTTCCTGACATTGCTTGTCTTCAAGAATGGCAATTCCTGCTGCTGCCCACTTTGCCCCTTCCTTGATATTCAAGGTTAGACTAGGTAGATATTCAACCTTTTGGATGACCTTTGTCGTTTCTTCACTAACAAGTTGCAGTTTTCCGTTTTGGGTTTTCCCCTTTATCAATGACTATAGCCTACGGGGATCAATCGGCTACTTCGTCTCTTGGACAATTAATTTATCGGGAACATTACAGTCCCCCCTTCCTGACATTGCTTGCCCTCAAGCAATGACAATTCCTGCTGCTGCCCACTTTACCCTTCTTCCTTGATCTTCAAGTTTAGACTACATAGATATTCAACTGTTTGGATGACCTTTGTTGCTTTTTCACTAACAAATTGCAGTTTCCCGTTTTCAACTGAGAATACCACGATTCAGCCTATCATTGGACCATTATACTTATAGATTGCCCACACATAATAATATGAATTGCTGTCATTTGTGAATGAACAATTAGGATGCAAACATTTTCAAATCTTTTATCATCAAAGAGACACAAAATTGTGTGCTCTTTTTTTCTGATCATAATTATGCTTCTCAGTGAATTCAGTGAATGAGTGAGATTGCTTTTGATAGCAAATGCGATAATCCTGTTTTCCAAGATGTACAGAGGGGACATGAAGCCTTTGAATTTTTTCCATCGACCCAATAACAAACTTGTCTTCCTTTTCAATTGCAATGGTTTCCTTGACAATAAGGGTGATGAATTTAATGACAAATGAAGGGTTCTTAAGTAGGGAAGGCTAGAATGAGTGTATGAAGTTGATCAACAATCCTTTGATGTGGGCATTTTCATGATCTTGATCTGCCATAATCGTTAGACTGTCATATTCCTTTCCATGCTGCAGACCCAGGATTTGCTTGATATTTTGAATCTCTGCACTTTTCAAATACATAAAGCGACCAACATTTTCTTCATCAGCTAGTAAAACATAGCTATAAATTATAATCAGTGGAGGACCCAGAGTTCATTTCTGTTCTTCCACGATTTTCAAAATTATGAACTTGTAGAGTATTAAAGTAGGTATCAGCAACACCGTTATTACCGTTCAACTTCTGAATTCTGCAACATGATTAGTCTGGTCATTTTCTGCTGGAACTGTTACTCTCACTTCTGCTTTATTTTCCTTTTTCCTAGACCTTTTCTGAGAACATAACATCTTGTCTTTGTCTTCTTCAACTGGGAGTCCACCATCTGTCCAACTTGTTCCTCCTGCAACCAGGCAGTACCATTCATTGAACAATGTAAACCTGTACCATTTAGGAAGCCTTTCGTTGTTAAGAATAGGATGTTGCCAATCCTCATTTTCTGTCTCCCACATCTGATAGTCCATCAGAGCATCATGTACCAAGTTTGTAGCTGCATCCTCAGAGGTACCATAGACTTTTGTATACCTCCTGAAATAAGTACTCCCTTTCACAAATTTCACTTTAGGAGAGGCCCATGCTAAAGCGAAAACAACTCAGCACGTTCCATGAGGCTCCATTACTGCAGAGGCGGAAACTGCAGCACAGACTCTTTCTCCATGTAGGGAAGCAATACTGCAACCCTCATTCGAGTTCTCTTCATCAAAATGTCCTCGCTCTTTCATAGTGACCCGCGTATCCTTGGCAGATGTATAACTTTTGCCTGACAGTCCAGAGTAAGGTAAAACAGTCACATCTACATTCTCAGTTTGGAAAGAAGCAATTGCAAAAGTTACTGGTGGATAACCTTCTGTGGTCTTGTGGTGTAGAAGCATGCCATGCACTCCATCATGACTCCTGAAAGGCTCGTTGACATGGCCTCCAGAAAAATGTGATGTTCCACCATTCGAGTTTGCCTATGTAAAAAGTAAGTTCACATTTGCCCTTTCTTTACCTGTATTTACAAGGGTGTATACAAAAGTGCATGTTGGCAAGCTACTCTTTTGATAATTGTGTGGGACAAAAGGCGAGATCTGTCGGCATGATATCTTCAGCTCTGGATCTGGCTCACCATCATATATTGTCCAGGCTCTTGGAAATAGTGCATGATATGTTGAATGTTGACCATCCAAAGACCAATCCCAATTAGAAATGCCAAAATCATCTCTTTTCCCAAGCTCTTCAGGTCGTCCTGGGGCCAAGACAGATGCATACTTTTTCCATCCCCCATTACGAGAAACAAATATCTTGATTACGTCATCAATAGCTGAGTTAAGAGCATCCCGCGTTTCTTGCCTTATGGCCCCTGCTAAAACTTTCTCCATGGCTTGGCTGAGATGAAGCTTGGCTCCATTAGGGATTTTAGGTTCCTGAATGAGAATTAACTGCCAGTCAGATTTATCCTGCATGTCCTTTTTGTACTCCTTAGAATGCTGCTGGGTGGTATCCAATTTATGGCAAGCATGGTAAAACTCAGTGCTTGAGGAATATGCCACAAATTTCTCTACTGGAGATGTCTGTATCCCTATATCAACATTCTCAACTGCATGCAAAGCCTTCACATCCAGAGTTTTGAATGAAAATCTTATAGATGAATTTTGCTGGTGATGATGAACAATTTGCAGGCCACGATGGAGACTAGCATCCAAGGAATCAGTTGGAGAAGTGAGAGTTTTATTACACTGATCAGAAGACTAAATAGGGGAATTGTTTTGCAGGGACTGCCCAAGGGAGATGCTTAGTACTTGAGGTCCCTGGTTTGAGTTTCCTTCCTGTCATGGAGAAGATACAACTGATTTCCGGATTAATTTATTCAAACTTCTGTTATCTTTGATTGGAGGTGAAACACTCACATTTGGGCGTTCAATAGTAGGGAATGATTGGCAAGGATTCATATTGGAAGTAGCCTAGTAGGGGATTGCACAGTAGGTGATTTTTCTTCATTGTTGGTTGAAACCTGAGTATCAAATGTAAACTTTGGAAAATCTTTATTTGGACCCAAACACCGGTCCTTAGTTGCTGCTTTACAATCATCGCCATCTCTATCCATGGCATGTGGATCTGACTGTAAGCGAACCTCAGAATTATTTCTGAAAACACCTGTTCATTCGATTGGGATCCAGGGTCAGTATCTAGAATTGCAGCATCTGCCACTGTTTCAGTTTTATTCTTGTCATCAACACCACCAACAACCATTGACTTGCCATCAATATTATTAGCACCTTCTGACTGCTCCATGGAAGATCCTATAATATTTGTAGTGGAAATGTCAGTATCATTATCTGATGTCTTTGTGCTCTTATCGTCAGGTTTAAGAGATTAATCCCCATCATTTTCCTTGGACGCTGCAACCCTTTGTTAAATTTTTCTAATTCCTCAAGAGCCCTTTTGTTCCAATATTGAAGTTTCTTCATAGTTTCTGCTTGCTTATCTTCCAACTTCCGCACAAACTATGCTTACTCCTTCCAAAAATCTGAAGTATTGTTATTCTGTTGTCGAGGTCCATGATTCCCTGTTTTCTGTCCATCTAGGAATTGGGGGAACCCAGGTCTGGGAGTCTTTTGATTTACTGTCCCGGAGCTAGTCGGTGTAGGGGTATTAGGTTGAATAGGAACAGGTGGCATAGGAACACCTACATTATTCCCAAATTGGCCGAGAAAGCGAGTCAACAACTATTGGTTATGTTGCCCTTGAGTAGCCAAAACTTGCCTGATCTTTTACCAATCATCTATTGAAAACTTCTTGAAGGTCCCAGGTTTGCGACATCAACATTACTCACAGGCTGGCAGGGTGAGCCAGCTTCGATACCACTGTAACGGTCTAGGGCAATTTTACGGTTTAGAACGTTAGGGTTTCCAATAATTCTTTCGCTCATTAAATGGTGAAGCATTCAACAGTACAAAATAAACATGGTCCACAACACAATATAACGATATCACTGTTAATTTTTACATGAAATCTAATCATATTGAATTCAAATAGTCCACAACAAATAGTCCAATAAAATATAGCCTACGAAATTTGCGGCTACAGAAAATTTAATAAGTCAATGTTACACAATCGAAATGAGATACGTTAATTTGACCATCTATCATGCATGAAGCTTCTGGGCAGGAGCACGAATTATTCTAGATACTTGCGATCTTGTTTGAGAAGATAACAATTGCTCCTTTTGCACGAAACCTGATTTGTTGCTGCAGGGCTGCTCTTCAGTCAGCCATGGGGTTTTGGTGGGCCACAATGCCTAGCCACAGGATGCTTTGCACAAATATTCCTGGAGAACTTGTTTATTCAGTCTGTTTGCCGCTGTGAGTGTGCAATTCAAGCGGTCGTGTCATCGTGTGCTAAGAAACTGCAAAACTCGAGCTTCGATCCAAAACTACAGATTTGCGAAATTTCTTGACTTGATGAACCTCCTTAGACCAGCAAATTCCTTTAGTAATCCTATGCCAGAACAGAATAAAAAAAAGGAAAATATGTCAACTAGGGTGGAATCTTTCACCACTGAAATTCACAAGGAGAAAGGGGTCTTAAAACTCTTAGAGTCTTAGTCTCAAGAAAAAATAGAGACAAATGATCCAATCCAATGATGATCCAAATGAGTTCATCCCTCTTGTATTTATAGATTTCCTATAGGGGTTCCTCCTCTTCATTGATTGAGTAGAATACACTCCAAACCTAAGTTGCAAGAAACACCAAAATGTTTTGGAGTTTCCGAAACAGAAACGTTTAGAAACGCCACCTCCCAAAAATGGAAACGTTGGCCAAAACTTTTGCTGAAACGTCATATATGTATATATAAATAAATAAGTGAATAACACATTATCTTGCAAGAAAAAAGGGAATAAGACCCATAGATTACAATTTAGAAGGAAAAGCAAGTCTATATTAACTTTAATAGATGATTACATGATGGTCAAGTTTCGGAATTTTGGGTACGGGTATGGCGCGAAACGCCGAGTTCCTAGAAGTTTCGTGGAACATAGCTCCAAACCAAAACTTTGGGTTTCTCTGCCAAACTTGTCCCAAAACTTGCCCAGACATTGGGTATTTTGGGGTTTTCCCCTTTATCAATGACTATTGCCAACAGGGATCGATAGGATAGGTTATGTCGTCTCTTGGACAATTAATTTCTCGGGAACATTACAAACTTTATAGTATAGGCTTGAATAAGCAGTACATTTTAATTATATTGAAAATGTGTTTCTTTGATGCATTAACTTGTTGTGTGTTATGCCCATTATTCCCCTGCTTCTTGGTTTGCCAGAATATGTTTTTTGATTATATATA
>APFE030412628.1:0-10426 GCA_000404065.3 Pinus taeda
AAATTCATTTGTCTTTTCACAAATGAATTTTGATGTGATTATCAACCAAAAAAAATCTCAGAAATTAAGAATTTTCATAGGAAATGAGAGTAATCTTTTATGGTTAAGAATATGATTTTATTTAGAGATCTCTGATTTTATTTAGAGATCTCTCTACTCACAATAAGTTTCGGAATAACTCTACTCTCGACTCCATTTACATAAATCCCGTTCCATGTTTTTTTAAATGTATATATGTTTAATTTATAAATTGATTTTTTTTATAATTAATAATAATAATTTGTACCATTTTTTTTTTTAATTTAAACAAAGATTCATATATCATAAAGTGTGTGTTTTGATGTTTGTTATGTATTGATGCCTATTAACATTTACCAAGTATTTAATGTATATAACTATACACTAATGTTCAACCAAATTTTACATGTTATATGCTCTCTTGAGGTCTAATCATTTTTATACGATCTAAGATTCTTTTTTAAATAATTAGAAAATCTATCATAACTCAGTTATCAAACTATCATTGATCCGTCAACGTAGATTAGTTCATCATTATTATTTAGAGAAAACTACACTACCTAGAATGACATAATGGTGGCCCGTAAAAAAGCATACTTATCATAAAATATTAATGATTATTTGTTATGATTTATTTTTATATGACTTAGAGTTTGTTTATTAGGTTTTTTAATAATTTGTTATTAAAGATAAATATTTATATGTTATATATTATTATGAACTATATTTTATAAGACTTATTTATATTATAGTTATAGAGATAAAATGAAATTAAGTGCAAATGGATTTATATTAGATTGTTTATTTATTATATTATTATTATTATCAAAAGTATATTGTATATTTTAATATGAAATTTAGTTTAAAGAATATGTGGAAAGAATAATATTAAAGTGTTAATAAGTAAGTAAAATAATAAATTAAATAAATTGTAATAATAAAAGATAGAAATAATGAGAAATAAATTTAATTGATAATAGATAGTTAATAAATTAATTAATTTTTTTTTTTCTTTTTATAGATAGATGGATAAATAGATAGTTAAATAGTGATACTTTTATTTTAAGGTTATAATTTAGCTAGACATCAAATTGATGTATTAGACTTTCTACACCTAATCATTTGATTGCTTATAATACATATATGTTATATCCTATTTGAACCTGCAACATATAAGGAAGAAACACATGTTCTTAATTGTCAGGGCCACTCAAGCTATATTCCAAGAAAACATGTCATTGTGGACTAGTCTACCTAATCTAGTGAATTCAAACTACGTCCCTATTGGGGTGAAACTAGCCATTCCCAATAACAAAGATGACCACTTATTCAATTAATTACTTGGGTTAAATATAACAATGAATTGAATAGAAAATGAAATAACGCTAGTCTAAAACATCTTAACTCAAGATCTAGTAAATGTTGAGAGGCACTATATCCTCATGTGTAAATCTTGCACTCTAAAAAATGTAGGCACTTCATGGATCTGATCCCTCTTGGACCTTGATAAACCCCACGACAATTTTTTATTATAATTTGAAGTGCACCTCTCTTCTCTTGATGTAATAAGAAACTAGACGCGTTAAAAAATAAATAAAAATACTAACAATATCTATGACTGTACATACTCTACCACCCTTTGGATTTAAACCTATAATCTCTTAGGAGGAAACACACATTTTTAGTCATTAGGCCCACCCAACATTACACATCTCATTAATAATGAGCTCTAATATACCCTTAGCTTCTATTGCAAAATAACTATATGATTTAGGTTCAAGATGATTGTAAATACTATGCTAAACACAATGTTCTATAAAATTAAGAAAATATCTATGTTTCTAAAAGATAAAACATCATAGATTTCATTCCATAGATTTCATACGTGCAATTTCATCAACAATAATTTCTTTTGTTTGATTTCTTAAACCATGTATTTTGTATCTATGTAAAATTGCAATTTATTGGACCCTAGTTCCTTTCACAAATATGAAAAAACGATAAAAGTTAAGCCAATTTTTATGTCAAAGGAAATTTTCAAAGGGATGGAAACTCTTAAAACCATTTATTAACCCATACTTATCAACATGTATCCCACTTGGTATTCCACTCATGTTGTGTATCTACATATTGTCCACATCCCATGTGTATTGGATGCCAATTGAGTGCTTTCTCAGTGATTTCTTAAAGCATCAACCACATATGCTATGGTATGAAAGGGACCCTCTATAACTGATATTTGAGTTTTAAATGGGAAATGCTTTAATAGCAATCTTGTCGGTTGGTCTGAAAATAATCCTAAAAATAATCCTTCTTTTATTGTTTTCTCTCTTCCTCATATCCCTCCCAACTGAGATATAGTTTTGAAAGTGATGAGGGATTATTAGTTCCATGCTAATTCAAGTAGCTGAGCATTCCTCTTGAATGGAGCATTTGGGCCAACTTGGAGAAAAAAAATCAGACAAATGATTATATGACAAGGTCGACAAGAAATTTTTCATCTATCCCATATCTTAGATGAACTCTATGACATTTCATCCCTATGATCCTTGCCACCATTAAATCTCAACATATCAAGAAATTTGTCTTTGGCCATGTTTGTTGTTTCCTCACTTTAGGATTAACTATCTACCAAATGTATGTACAAGATGGTCAAGGAGAAGGGAGACTCTTTCCATGAGGGGATAAAGAAGAAGTGACAATGTAGAGATAGAATATGAAATCCTCCAACTATGGCACATATGGGTTTGTGGAGGGCAAGTAAATAAAGTTATAAGTGCCACTAAAGTGACGAATAAATCAATAATTTTAATTGGTCAAATGAGAATCCTTTATCAAATACAATAACATTAATTGAGAACAAACATAATTATCCAAAGAATTATTTTACTTACTCTAACCACAAACATTTAAATGATCGCATTGCATAACTAATTATGTTATTTGTGATTGACAATCAATTACAATGTCTCTCTATAAACCATGTGGGTTCATATAATGCTAAAATTATAGTTAAATTTAACTAAATATATGTGAAAGAAATATATAATTAATTATAAATCAAATAAGGCATTAGTAAAGTGTTTAACATTGTCATTTCAAAATCTTCTAGAAGTGATTGCAAAGACTTAACTACCATGAAAGAACTCAATAAAGATAATGCCTTCAATGCCATCGTCCTTATCATTTCTAAGATTTCTCCAAAGGAGATCGTAAAGATTCTCTAACTCATGTTAAAATAATGTCAAATCCAATTAAAAAACACTTGAAAAATATTAACCATGTGAATATATACCTACTTTGTTCGAATACATAGCATAGTGAATGCTTCACCATGGTATATCTGCCACGACTGCGAAAAAACGAATTGCACATAGCCTAATCAAGTGGACTGAATTGCTACCATTAACTTAAAAAATAAAATTAATAATTAATCCATAGGCACCACGATCAAGTGGCCCCATGACTACATAGAATTGCCACCGACAAACTTCCATTTTCTCTGCCAGGCTGTAGCACGACTTAATCATGTGGACTGAATTGCTACTATCAACTTAAAATAAGATTTGATTCGTTGGCCGCCATGAATGACCACCTAAAGTTTAATAATTTACATTTTTAAAGTTAATGAAGTTTTTGGCATATTCGATGGAAGAAACTTCTACACCTTGTGGAACTATCTTATGCTCTTGAAGATCCTCATCGTAATTACAATACAAAGGGGGTGTAACTTAAGATAGGGTGGAACTTAATATCTTAATGGTCAAGGTTATTCAAGTATGTGGCATATTCTAGGGAAGTGAATGGATATTTGTTAGGTAATTTACGATACAAAGTTGCTAATTATAAGAGTGGATATTGGGGTTCTATATTATGTAATGCCAAAAATTTGTTGGTCTCTTACATCAAATCATTTCGATGAATAAAGTATTACTAAGTCATTATGTTGAAGCTTAGGACTTTGTTATTTTCGATTGTTTATTTTTTTATTATCACACTTGAAACGTTTTTGGGACATCAAAAGTTTATTTGGCATGCTTTACTCTTGAGAAATTATTAGGATCAACCAAGTCATTATGTTAGAGCATATGATTATGCTATATGGATTAGTTTTATCTGTTATTATCATATTTGAAATATGTTAGGGATTTCACAAATGTATTTGTTAGATTGTATTATTGGAAAATTGTTTGCGTGGTGAATGTTTGTCCAGTTCTTAAAATCCCCTTCTTGAAATTTTACTATTCTCTATCATTTTTCCTGTTTCTAAGAGATCATCTTCAAAACAAATCAAATCATATTTAAGGAAGGATGGGGCTTGGTTGATATGTTGGTAAGCCTAAATCTCATAGTTTCGCCAATGAGGTGAGTGTAGCCATAGCTTAAATCTTTTGGTTTATTGTGAACCGAATAAACTAAACATCATATGCAACTTGAACCTGTTTTTGAACACAGTAGTATTGTTGTGTCTTTTAAGTACATGATAGAGTTGCCTTTAGATTTTAATATATTCCATATTGAGCGAATGCTTTGTTAATATACAAAATGTTGATGATGACATGATGCTTGCCATGATCCTAAAGTTTCTTACACAAGGGGTTTGAACATTCACTAAAAAGTTTGCCTAAATTATATGTCTTTATCTCTCTCACAGTTTATCGAATTCCTTTTGCAAACTCATTTTAGAGGTCCACCCATGTCTGGTGGTTATGGCCAATAGGGCTATTGAGCACCTCAACCTCCACCACAGTGGGGCCTACCTCATCCACCTCCAATGCAACAAGTAGGTTATGGGTATTCACAACTGGGACCTTACCCAGCTCAACCTCAGCGCTATTTGTCACAGCGATATGGTGGATATGCCCAGCAAGCCTCAGGTGGCTATACTACTAGGTGGAATCAAATGCCACCTGCACCGGCTCAACAACCTCAACAAAGTGGAGATTGTGATTATTATGAACAATAAGGCTAAGCCAGTGCAACTTCCAACAATGGAAATTATGGTTATAGACAACCACAAGCTAGAGGATATAGACAAGTAAGCTTATATAGAAAGTGGTTTTATTTAAATTTTGAAGTGTGATATATTCAAATTATAATTATAGAAATGATAAAGCCTTAAAGTTCCTAAAATCCAAAAAAAAAAAACAATGTGCCAAATAAACAAAAATAATAACATTACCACCAAATATTTTATGAGTACCATTTCTAAAATTTCTCCGAAAGAGATGTGGATGGTAAAGATTCTCACACTTATATTAAAAATCATGTCACATCCAATTATTTTTTTTTGTTTTCAAATATTAACCATGTGAATATATACGTACTTTGTTCAAACACTTATAAGCAAAGTGGATGCTGACGCCACCGTATGTCTGCCACGACTGGAGTGAGTTGCGACAAACCAAATTCCACGTAGACTAATCAAGTGGGCTGAATTGCTACCATTAACTTGAAAGATTGATAAAATTAATAATTAATCCATACGCACCATGACCACAGAATTGCCACCGACTTCCATTTTCTCGCACCCTGACTTCCATTTTCTCTCCCACGGCTGGAGTGACTTAATCAAGTGGACTGAATTGCTAATATTAACTTAAAATAAGATCTGATTCGTAGGCCGCCATGACTGCACAAAATTAATAATTATTTGATTCGTAGGTCGCCATGAATTGCCACTTACGAACTTGCACGGTAGTTTTCACTTACAGACTTGCAGACTTACAGACTTTTCAACTCACTGTGCTGTACAGTTGTGTTTCAGGGCACCTCTAATATCTATTTATATGTAACCCACACGCATCGGATTTGCATAACAGAGAAGCCATCGTTGAGTCGGTAAAAGGGAGAAAGAAAAGAATAGAGGTGGTTTCTCGAATATGATGATGACAATGGTGATGCTTTTGTGGTTTGCGATCATGGCAACTACAATGGCGCTGGATACTGTAACAGCAGCGACTATTAGTTTCTCAAAGAAGAAGCCATATTATTCCTCTCATATTCATGGGGGACGTGCTTTATACCATCATCATTTCTTCAACCGCGTAACAGGCCCGAGCAATTCTCTTCATCTCGATGATGACGATCTTGTTTTCCAAGAGGAAACTGCATTCACATCACCCATCGACGCACTTCACGACAGAAAAGACGTGCAGGCGCTTTTGTCCTTCAGAAATGCGGTCATATCTGATCCATATGGATCTTTCCTCAACTGGACACCACAAAACTCACACAACGTCTGCTCCTGGAATGGGATCCGCTGCAGAAAGGGCACGAATAGAGTGGTCGCCATAACACTTGCTGGCTTGGGATTACAAGGTAATCTTTCACCATCTGTCGGTACCCTTTCATTATTACGCACTTTCAATATTTCTGGTAATAATTTCTCAGGAACAATTCCACCGGAGCTTGGTCAGCTAAAAGCTCTGGGAATACTAGACCTTAGCTTTAATATGCTTTGGGGTCCTATTCCAAGGTCGCTGTCTAATTGTACGCACCTTCAGTGGCTCCGACTTTCAGCAAACAGTTTGACAGGGACTATACCCACAGAATTCGGCCGTCTAGTCAAGTTGGAACATCTCCGCTTGGCCGACAATAATCTTACTGGAAGTATTCCAATTTCTCTGAGCAACTGCACCTCTCTGCAAGACTTGAGTATTGGAAACAACAATCTCACTGGTTCAATCCCTTCAGAGTTGGGTTTGCTCAGAAATCTATCTCATCTTTACCTTGAATACAACTGGTTATCTGGCGACATTCCTTTTTCCCTCAGCAACTGCACGTTTCTCCAAGATTTGTCCATTGGATACAACAATCTCACTGGACCAATCCCTTCAGTTTTGGGTCTGCTCAGAAATCTATCTTATCTTTAATTTGAACGAAACTCACCAAGTGGTCATATCCCTTCAACTCTTGGCAATTGTACTCAGCTGCGGTATATAGCCTTTTCTCACAACAGTTTGAGTGGAAGAATTCCTGCTGAGTTGGGGTTGCTGCAGCAATTAGAGTACCTGTATCTACAAACAAACAGTTTCGAGAATGCGATTCCTCCATTTCTGGGAAACCTCTCTTCCCTGGGGATTTTATTTTTGGGGGACAACAGATGGTCGGGAAGTCTACCACCTGAGTTGGGAAGTTTGAAAAACATTGTTCAACTGTCTATTTATGGTCCCAGTAATATTTCAGGTGTGATCCCTTCCGAAATAGGAAATTGCAGCAGTTTAGAATGGCTAGATTTAGGAGCCAACAATATCCAGGGCTCCATCCCGATGAGTATATTCCAGCTTCCTCTCACCACTTTGAGTCTGCTTAAAAATAACATGAGTGGTGTAATACCTGAGGCCATTGGCAATTTGACTCAATTGTCCACTCTGTATCTGCATCTAAATAGGTTCTCCGGTAACATTCCTAAATCTATTAGCTCATTGAAT
Source organism: Pinus taeda (assembly GCA_000404065.3). Taxonomy (NCBI): domain Eukaryota; kingdom Viridiplantae; phylum Streptophyta; class Pinopsida; order Pinales; family Pinaceae; genus Pinus; species Pinus taeda. The sequence goes on from APFE030412628.1 coordinate 7,452, forward strand.
AACCTAATGGATCTAAATCTTGGCGGAAATAGGCTAAACGGCAGCATACCTCAAGGCATTGGCAATTTAAGTATGCTGCAAAAATTTTCATTAGTAACAACAATTTGGTGGGCCGCTTACCTGAAGGACTTGCCAATTTGACAAGGTTGACCAGCCTAAATCTCGCTGTAAATAATTTCACCGGCTCTTTATCAAACGAAGTCATTGCAAAATTACTTCTGTTGGAATTCCTACATCTGGGAGGAAATAGCTTTATTGGTAGCATACCAGAAGATATTACAAAATTGAGCAAGCTGACTTTTTTACATCTTGGTAGCAACACGCTAACAGGTAACATACCCGAAGGCATTGGCAAGTTGAGCGAGCTTCAAAATCTTTACTTGGATACCAATGGGCTTACTGGTACAATTCCTGAGGGTATAGGAAAATGTGTGGAACTACAACAGTTAGATTTGTCTACAAACAAGCTGAATGGAACTATCCCCGACTCTCTGGGGAACTGTAAGTCTATAGTGGATTTGGTGTTGATGAATAACTTCTTGTCAGGTAGAATTCCTCGGTCTTTAAATAAATGTGTGGCTTTACAAAGGCTAAAGGTGTCCGAGAACAAACTCAGTGGAATTCTAGATATGGACTTTCCAGGGTCTATGACCGTTCTTTCTGCTCATTCTAATCATTTTTCTGGCACTGTTCCTGCATCTTTGGCTCATTGTACCAAACTTCAATTGTTAGATTTGAGCAAAAACGAAATAACAGGTGAGCTGCCTCAGTACTTCAAATTTTTTCATGACTTAAGGGTCTTAAGCCTGGGTCATAATAAGTTCCATGGTGGTATTCCTCAGTGGATCAGAGATCTCACCCAACTACAAGTATTGGATTTATCCAACAATGAGTTCAGCGGAAAAATACCATCCAATCTTATTGGGTTAAATGGCTTCAAAATTGTGGGAGCTTCCCAACTCAGTGGTAACACACTATATGAAGATCTAAAAATTGTAATGAAGGGAGTTGAATATGCTCTAACATATGTGCTAGCAGCAAACATCATATTTGACTTGTCTAACAATAAGCTTAGGGGAGAAATACCTTCAAGTATAGGAAATCTCACTGGTCTGAGACTCTTGAATTTATCTATAAATCATATAGAAGGGAAAATTCCTGCGTCCCTTAGCAAAATATCTACTTTGGAGCAGTTAGATTTGTCCAGAAATAATTTAAGTGGAACAATACCTCAAGAGCTCTCTATATTGACCATGTTGGCATATATAGATGTTTCATGGAATAGACTTTGTGGTAGGATTCCAAAAGGAACTCAATTCTACACTTTCAATGAGACTTCATTTGAAGGAAACAAATGTTTATGTGACTATCTTTTACAACCATGCAAGGAAAAACAGAGCAATAATACAATAGAAGGCACTAGCATAAGTAAAGGGCAGGGATGGCTAGATGAACATGTTTCATTGACTGCATTGGGGTTGGGACTAGTGATTGGATTCAGTGGAGTTGTAAGTGTAATGGTATTGTGGGACAGTGCTAGACATTGGGTAATGCCTCCCAAAACACAACCATTTTATGGAGTGTATAGATTTCCTAAATAGCCTCAAAGTTTGTTTGGTCTACCTATCCTTCAGTTTCAATAATGAATTAATATTTGTATTTGTATTATTCAAAGAATTTGAGTTCTATTACCTTTACATAAATTTAATGATTTCTGTAAACAGTTTTATAACATGAATTGTGGCCAGGTTATATTCTTCATCACATTCTTTTATCGATTAAATGCAATGGTAAAAGTACTACAGTTTTGCTTACATTTATTTTTATTTTTATTCTTATTTTGCCTCACTGTCTCTTGTGGTTCACTGAAGGGTGATCTTAAATTTTGGATTTTTGGTTCTCACCAATTTATGAGTTTTTGACTTAATGGTCATGTAAATACCAGGATAGTTCTGATGGCTATTCATCATGGATAATTTAGCTATGGGTAATAATTTACAACAACTTCAAATCCCGGAAATCTTCATTGAAAACAACAACCTCACTGGTTCAATCCCATTCAGTTTTGGGTTTGCTCCGAAATCCACGTCATCTTTTCCTTTAACACAACCAGCTATCTGCAGATTCCTCTTGCTCTCAGGTTTCTCCATTGAATAAAACAATCTCGCGGGCCCTACCAATTACTCCTGTGACAATCATACTTTAGCATCGAACCAACTATTCCAGGAAGAGTAACAGCCATTCTTCAGCATCGAACCCAATTCAGTGAATGAAGCCAATATTGTTTCTATATTAAACTTTGCAAGGCTTACTATAAAAAATTATAACGAACAGAGAGGAGGTATCATAGTCCTAATAATCTTTAACTAACCAAATTGAAGTAATAAAAGTAAAACTTAGTCTAAGGATCGGATTACCATCATGATTGATGGTAATTTTTTATGATCGAATTGAAAAATTGACTGATGAAGACATTCCCAAAAGATAATCAAATTGGGAAAAGGAAAAGCTCAAAGCATATCTACTGTGTGTTTTATTAACAAAGTCAGTGTGCTTGATATTTAATACTCCTCAATTTTAAGTTGTTCTCTAGAGAATTTAATATATGAATTGTGGTATCTTCTTCATCCCTCTCAAAAGTTCGCATTTAAATTTAAGATCTTCTTCCTCATTTCCGAGGATCAAAGTTATGAATATTAATCATTATGAGCATTTCCGAGTTATGAATATTAATTATTATGGAGCATTTGTATTAATTGATTATAGTATTTGAGTTTATTTTCTTTTTCATTTAATTGTAAAGTTTGCAAATTTTTATTGGTTAAATGTATTTGCACGAAAAATCAAATGGTAGTATTTAGTGTTTGGGCTTTGGCTATGTTTATATATCATGAGTTTTATTGATGTTAAATTATTAATAGCAAATTAATTAATTTTTAATAATTTTTTATTTAATTATTAATAATAAAAATAGT
>APFE030412629.1:0-11121 GCA_000404065.3 Pinus taeda
AAGTAAAATTCTTTCAACATAGAGCAGAGAGCACACACTAAGATGCATTGTCCTAAATCAATTTCCGCATGCAGTCTAAATGAAAATGCACATGCATGTGTTTTTTTTTTCTTTCAGTTTCCTTAATGTGTGAATGACAAAAAGAAAACTAAGTAAAAATCTGAACTATCTTTCCTCAAAGCGACACTTTAGCAATTTCTTTTCAAAAACCGAAAGGAAGATTTAGACGACACTTTCAATTTCGACTTGAAAACTAGTTTTGACACTTCAAAGAATTGATGATTAAAATCAAATACAATAGCAAAAGTGTAATCGACTATATAAAAGAGGAAGATTTTATGATACTCTTTTCTTTGACTGAGAACAACACTTGCGACACTTTCATATCAAAAGACGATAGTTCGATTAAGCTATTATTTGCAAAGGAGAACCGTAAATGATAAAAATTACATAAGAACACTCACAATTCTTTATCAATGGAGACTGAATAATGCAAAGGAAGAAAGTTTCAACAGTGATATACTAATCATAGGCAACGAAACTATTGAATAAAGCTGAAGACAATGAAGAAAAAACCAAAATTTGGAGGCAAAAACAGTTTCACTCAATAATTGCACTTGTAACATTGGGAAACAGCGATGCATCTCACCTGCAACACATGGGAGGTGCAGTGCATCTAGGTTGCCAATGAGAGATAGTGTGATGGTCTAGAGACGAGACTGAGCTTGGTTTTTACTCACAGTGTGCAGCTAAGTTCAAGGATTTAAGCTGAGCTAATGGTAGAAAGTAAACACAAAGTATAGGGGCTGATCTAATGAGGTTATTTGAGCTACCACCAAGGCACTTAGGATGTTTGCAAGTCAGATGTTTAGTTCATAAATTAACCCGGAGATTGATTGAAGCAATGTTGAGCTACTTTGCAGTTGCATAGCAAAAGCAGTTCAAAGGCTAGCTGGCTTAACTTCAAGCTCCGTCTGTAGTTTATAAAGCAAACAATAGTAACTAATAATCAAACTATTCACTCCCCAGTGGAGTCGCCATTTTGTTATTGGGAAAACTAGTGTACATTCAGAACTGCTAGTCCCACTAAGACGAGTAGCTATCTTAGAAACAAACAAACTAAAGTTACTTGTTTTTTCCTTTATGAGAGATAGATGAGAGAGAAGCAGAGAGTACCAACCTCAGCCTTTCACTCGGCTCCTTGCTTGTTTCCTCCCCCCTTTGATAGAGCTTCACCACTCTTTCCTCACTTGTCCCGCTTCAAATAACACGTGCAGAGTCAAAGCAGCATAATACCATCAAAGCATAGAGATCTATAACCATAAACAATATAGGATCAGAAGTATATTAACCATACAAATGCACACACCGATACAAGATTTAGAAATATACAAGAATATGGAGGAAAACTCAAATAGCTTTATTGATAGAAGTAGTATAAGAGAGGATTACAACCAAGTTGTCTGATCTAGCGCCATCCTCCCGGCATGAAAGCCCTCTTCACCTCATGAAAAGCTAGATCACCCAACAATACAATGTTTCATAGAGAAACCAACAACACTTCCTTACAAAATACAAAATTCCAGCCCCCGGATCTCTAGGATGAGGGATCCATATATAGATATTTGCAGGTGGGTGAATCAGCTTCTAGGATTTTGATTAGTGTTATTTCTCTAATAGTTCTTGGTTCCACTTGCAGATTTCATGATCTCTTACTCATCCCTAGGTGAATTCAGAGAGGCAAGTGTTAAATGCGCAGTTTCTAGAAGATTCTTTGGGTTTCCACCTAGCAAATTGCCTCTTCCATTTGTATGCTCTCGCTCATCGCACCCTACAGAAGGGTTTTTTAGTAGGAATCACACCCTCTATGTGTAACAGGTGAGATGCATCACACCCTCAACATAGAGTAGTCAGTATGGTCCAGTTTTTACCAGTTCTGAGCAGTTTTTCAGGGAGAACTTCTGGGAAATGAAGTAATCAGCTGACCTTGTTCCTTTAGGGTATGAAACAACACTTTTAGGGGTTTAGAAGCCCTTGGTTTATGGACATATGTGATTGGAGTTGCAGTGCCCAAATATGTATATAACATACCACCAAACAAATTTTTTGTTATGTGCCTATGGATAATTAATAATAAAAAATAAGTATTACCAAGCTTACAAAAAAAATAATAATTTAATAATAAGTTTGGTATTAAGATAGTGTTGAATATTAAGATTAATACTAGCATAATCATATTAATAAATGTGGTTGATATATTCAACCAGATTATTAGGTATATGGGAGGATGTATAAACTCTAATATTAAATATAGGGTTTATATTATAGGATTTAACATTAGGATTTATCATATTGGATTTACTATTAGAGTTTATTATATATGGTTTATAATAGTAGGATTTAAAATGTATATGGTTTAATATTATTTTTAAAATATTAATTTAAAATATTGGGCATTAATATTAGTATTTATAATATTAAGTTTTAATATTGGCGTTTATAAATCTCTACCATAAACGTAATAATTATTAATGTGTTTATATACACTTGTTATATATGTTAACTAATGTGTTTATATACACTTGTTATATATGTTAATGTGGTTGTGCTAGTTGTAAGCACAAATTACTTTCTTTTCTTTTAATCATTTAGATAAATTACATTTACCTAAATTCACATCCACACATCACACGCATATTGTATTTCAAAAAATAGTGTTTTGTATTTAGATTATATATGTTATGTCTTGTTTTGATATATAAGAAAAAAGATATATAATGAGTAAAGATATGTGATGTTTAATGGTCAATTTTATAATTAGTGCAATCATGTAAATTAAATAGCTAAGGAATATACTAAATTCACTACCACTTTACCATAATGATTCCTAATCTATAAATAAATTTTATTGCAATATCATGGTTTATCAATCTCACATGCCCAGAAAAACAATAACTTGTTTCATATAACACATGTTCATATGACATTTTTTAATCAATCAATTTAATTAAAAGGGGGAAAAATGACATAACTACTTTAGAGATAAGATTTGAGCATACTACTATGAATATTCAATATTGTTCCATAGTTAAATCCTTACCATCCACCTAATTATATTCCTATATTCTATATTTTTTCGTAGTTAAATCCTTACCATCCACCTAATTATTGATAATTAAATTAAAAGTCTTACTTCAAAATAGACACTATCAATGTAACTATGAAATTTTAATATTAATAAAAAAAATATATTCTTGTGTTTTTAATTAGATTTGGTAAAGAATTTTACATTTTGGAGAAAAAATTTACAATAAAAAATAGTTTTAGTCCACGTAGGTTAATTAAAAATTAATTATAGTATTTATTTATTTATAATAAAAAATATTAAAAATAAATATTCAATATACTATTTAAAAATATGATTATTTATCATTATTATTAAATATAAATCTTGATAACTAATTATACTAATGACAATAATAATAATCTAACTCTAACATGGGTGGCAGGAGTGGTAGGAGTTATCTCTCACCTTGATGAAGCAAGGGAGATTGAATTCACCTAGGGCATTGGGGAAGAAACTAACAACCAAGGGGAATATAACATTATGGCAAGGACTGAACTTGGAATACACCATAGGTATTCGTCATTTGATGGAATTTGGCAACCCAATGATCGTAATAAACTAGGTGGGAAAAGCAGGCAACCCCATGCAATTTCTGACCCCAATCTTACATAGAATAAAGCTTCTTTTGGAAAAAATTGAGAAGGAGTTCTATTGGAATTGGCCCAATTGAGAATATATGACAATGCACTAGAAAATAAACCAATTCCATGATTGTAAAATCTAAATATTATGGCATCGAGGTAACAAACATACAACCACCTAGGAATTGGAGGTAGAAGCATTTAATTCAAATGTACAGTGTAATTATCTCCCTAATAAATCCACTACATAACTACCTCATGTAGTGGAGACGAGTGATCATCATTAGAAGATGCAACAACATATTCATATGGAACATGTTCATCATGTAGTGCTATAGGCCGGTCAGGTGGAGGTGGGCATATTAAACTCTAGCAGATTATAAGTTGAGTGAGATAAAACTTACCATGGAAAAAAGTGTGTGTTCTCCTCAGTCATCTCATGTTGTAATGAAAAACATCCTTTTCATGATGGTAATGGATTTCAATATCTACTCACAGACTGGGGATCATTGCAACATTAAAGGAGTAATTACATTTCATAAATGGAGGGAAGTGAACAATTGAAGATATAAAGGGCAAAACAATGATTCAGGGAAATTAAATTGTTATGCAATCAACTCACAAAGGAGAAGAAAAGATAGATCAATGACTTAAAAAGTATCCACTTCGAGGCGAAAACCTCCTTTACATTACACAAATGAACGATTATTGGATGATACAAATGATAACACTTCCTTGGTATATGTAGGAGTCTAAGAGGTCACAATATAATCAAATTCTACATAACAATAATAATGTTATGGTGCAACAATAACAATAATGGGCTTCTATGCAACACAACAATAATAACATGGGATACATGGGGACAACAATAACAATAGGGGGCTACACTAACAATATCAATAAAGGGAATACACTAGTATTATAAGGACCTAACATGCCCCTCTCCTTCAAAAAAGTGTTGTCCTCAATGCTTTATTAGTTCCAAATGCTTTTGTATAAAAATTGCATCCTCCCATGTATAATCTTCAATGAGTAAGTTCTTCCACTTAATGAGACACTCTGAAATTAATCAATTGCATAGTTGTCAAGTTCTTGTTCCCATGACTGCTTCAAGCTCAAATATGTTTTTTCCTTCTTTGTCAAGTTATGGAAATATTGTTTGAATTGGGAGCTTGTCACAATAACCTTCTTTAAGCATGAAACACGGAAATCTGGGTGTATTCGGGAAGATGTAGGTAACTCCAATTTGTATGCCATAGTAACAATCTTTTGCAATACATTCTACGGACAATAGTACTTAGGTGATAATTTATTATCATTCTTAGCTTTCTTGAGGGACATTTTTTTATATGGTTGTAGTCATAAAAACACCCAGTTCCCTACATCAAAATTTCTTTCACTACAATGTTGATCTACCTATTGTTTCATTCAATTCTGCTCCAAATTGAGGTTATCCTTTAAGAGTTAGAGAAATTATTGTTGATGCTCGATGTGATCTTCCACTCCTTGAGCCTCAGAATGTACTCTCAAATATGATGTGATGGATGGTGGTTGATATCCATAAAGTGCCATAAATGGGGTAATTTTTGGTACGGTATGGAAGGAAGTGTTATACCACCATTTAGCTAGAGGTAACCACTTGACCAATTGTGTTTGTTTATCATATACAAAGCAATGAAGATATCCTTCCAAAAAATTGTTCATTATCTTAGTTTTCCCACAAGATTGAGGATGATATGATGAGTTATGAGCTAATTGAGAACCAAGACAAGAAAATAATTTAGTCCAAAAAAATTTCAGCGAAAATTGGATCTTTGTCACTTACAATAATCTTTGGGTTTCCATGTATCTTTTTAATTGTTTCATAAATGTAGTAGCAACTGTACTAGATTTAAAATTATGAGATCATGCAAAAAAGTGTGCATACTTGGTTCTATTAACTACTGCCACGATAACCCTATTTCCTTCAAACATGGGTAAACCTATGCTAAAATACATTGAGACCTCCTCCCAACACTGACTTGGAATGGCTAAAGGTTGTAACAAATCCAGGATCTTAATTGTCTCAACTTTATTTTGTTAGAAAACAAAACATTCTGCCACAAAATTCTGAATATCAAATTTAAGGTCATCCCAAAAAAATTCCTTCTTGACCCTATGGTAAGCTTTTAAAAATCCCAAGTGCCCTCCTAAGGGGGAGGTGTGTAATTCAAAAAGAATATTTTTCTTGAGTTGGGAATTGTTACAAAGATATAAGTGATCTTTGTACCATAATGACTCATTTTTCTAGCTAAATGTATCAGATGTATTGGGATCTTGTTGCAGCTTTTGAATGAGTGTCCACACCTCTTTGTAATTCTTCCATTCATCTCTTTCTTTGGTTATACAATCAGTTTGGATAATAGAAATTGCACAAACAATGCTTCCACATCTTCATCCTTTCTAGAGAGTTCATCCACAACAACATTTTGTTTCACTTTTTTGTAGATGATTTCAAAGTCATAACCCAACATCTTGGTGACCCATTTTTGCTGCTCTTTTGAAGATAATTTTTGTTCAAAAAAGTATTTAAGACTGTCAAAATATATTTTTGCCTTGAAGTGTCTTCCCATTAGGCAAGGTCTCCATTTCTTTAGTGCAAGTAGTAGTTCCAACATTTCCTTCTCATAAATAGGTTTGTGTAAATAATTTCCTTTGATTGGACAACTTTCAAAAGAAGTTGGTGTTCCTTCTTGCATTAAAACAACACCCATTACATTTCCTAAGGCATCACATTTCATAATAAAGGTTTTTGTGAAGTCTTGCATAGTTAAGATTGGTGCTTGACACATTTCCTCTTTAAGATATTAAAAGGCCTTAGTTGCTTCTGGAGTTCAAGAAAATGCATCTTTCTTCAGTAATGTTGTTAGAGGTCTTGTTTGTTGGAAACAATGTTAATATTGAGACGGGGGTGAATCAATATTAAGGCTAATTTTACTTTTAATTCAAAATTAGCATCCATTATATGAAAGTAGCCTTTAATAAGCCATAACAACAATCATATAAATCAACCCAATCATACACATCATGAGCAGCAAACACATGAGACATGAAGGTTTTACGTGGAAACCCTTTCGGGAAGACCACCAAAGCTTGTTGTTGTTATTGATGTAAAATAAGGGTACCTACTCTATTACGTCGATCCGTTTGTGAGCCACCACTCACAGGAAGCACCAAATCCTTTTGATTGTTAGCTAGCACCCACTAGTAGGAAGCACAAACTCCATCCATTTGTAGACACTTGTCTAGCTTACCAGAAGCACCATGTGAAGCACCAAATTCACAGAAATGTTGCAAGCACCAACTTGCAGCTCTTTGGATTTATGAAAACACCAAATTTCAGGAGGCACCAACCCCTAATCCTTCTCAAGCACCCATTAGAGATGGAAGCACCAACTCCCTATATGTAGGCTCCAACCCACACTCAAACATGAACTCAATGTTCACTATTATTGGTAACCACTCTGCTTGATATCAGCTATGTTCTCTTCATCCCTTGGCCCACACAACACTCTGTCTCTGCTCACTCTATAGCAGCCTACCATCCCCACCACAACATCATACTTCTCTTGGCCCTCTATCCACTACACACAACATCGCACTCTTGTCGGCCTTCTTCCTCTATGTAGGCACCTTCAGCCTTTTGCACAATAGCATTGGCTCTCTCTCAAGGTCTCTGCTTTTTTCTTAGGAAAATTCAAGCTTTCACAGAAGAACATGCTTACTTATCCTCACACACAGTAGTGCACACTCAAAAAAACACTCTCCAGATAGTTCCCTCAACAATGTTGTGTTCCCCACTTTTCTCCTCTAATCTCATGGGTCTTGGTCCACTGTTGCACTCTACTCAATGTTGCCTCTACTACATTTTTCCATACTGCCCAAGTGTACCTTTGCATGGCTCTCCATTATGTTGTTGCATCTGACTAAGACATTGTATTAAATCATGAGAATGGGATCCTGAGCATTCTCCATACTGAGAATTAAATCTTTATTCCATATGTACACTCCAATGAGACCAATCATGAGGTCGGGAGACTGACTGCCAAAAATGCGCAAGGCACAGTCCGGGCTGTTAGGAGGTTGACTGATTACTGGAGCTGCACAAGGCATAGTCCATATTGGCTTATTGAGGACTGAAACTATGTAATGCGTAATTTCATTTAGCAGTGACATGAAACCAGCAAACTGCATTGCACAGTTTCTGGGGCCAACAGGACACTGCCTCCAAGATTTGCGTAATGCAAGCCTGGAGGTCAATGCCTGGCTAGGCTTTCACAATTTATGGAGGGAAGGCAAAGTCTTCACTTCCAGAAATGTGTAGTGCTAGCCAGGTAAGGCACGGTCCGGGCCAAGGCAGTCTAGTCTAGCTGATGGGTGACTAAAAACATGAGAAGCCTGAATGCATGGTGAGATGAGTGAAAATGAGAGTCAGTGATCATTCATGCAAACAACAAGTGCATGATTCAAAAAATAAGAAATCATGCACGTGTGTGAAGTGAGTCACCGCAATGCCGATCCTCTGTAAAAAACAGTTTCATGCATGCGATAGTAGTGAGATGCAAACGAAAACTGAAACCATGCTAGTTACAAGCTAGTATGCATGCAAATGAAAGCGAACGCTCATTGAAATCAAGCAGACAAAATTGATACAAAGAAAAACAAAAAAAGTGCCAGAAATGTAGCACAAGTCATGAGGAGCGAGCTTACCCCAAGACAGTTGAGTTGAATGTGCCAACGACTGTAATGTGGGATGCCAGAGCTGCAAGGTTTATGTGAGGAATGAGCTATACAGTGTCCAATTTATGAGCTTTGATAAGATCAAGGTTGGGACGCGCATGCCACAAATCTCGGAAAAGCGACACTTGGTGGGAGGTTTCTGAGATGATACTTGCATGTAACCTGTAGCTACTAAAAATAGATCTTTGAATCAAGGGATGCCTTTGCATGCTACCTTGGGAGGAGCATCCCATGCATGAAAATCAATTTTGCTTTGTCTTAGAGGGAATTGATCAACTTAACTACACATGCAACAGTCTGCTTAGCTGGGAGGAAAAAATGCACATTTCTGGGAGGGAAGGGAGTTGGGTTGGATTCTTAGTGGGATTATGCAATTTTTGGGCAGATCAACTGACTGCTACCTAGGATTGCGTAATTTCTCGGTTGAGTAGTCTTGATGGGAGGAATTGCGCAATTTTCCTAGTGAATAGTGATAGCTAGATTTGCATAATTCTGGAGTTGAGCAGGCTGCTAGACATAATTGCACAATTTCTGGAGGGAAGGCTGGTTCCCCTCCAAAATTGTGCAATTTCTTGAGGGAGCTGCTCAACTTGCAGCTGGACCAAGTCTGGTGAAACAACCTGTGTGGAGGATGCAACAAGATTTGATGGATAGGTTGTCATTCTGTAAGAAAATCATTGAAGCTTATGTACTTAACAAGGTAAGACATGTTGTTATGAAAGGTTGGTAGGGAGGCTCCAAAATAAAGCTAAGGAAAAATTTTGGACAGTGGTTGTAGCTGCTACAATACATCGCGACACACTGGTAGAACTCGAGCTCTCTGAATGAACCTTGTTCGTGAAAAGCAAGTCTAACACCTTCGGAAGTATTGTTCGGTTCTCAATTTGTCTTGGTTTCAAGACTTCCTTGATTGTAATATGTAGCATATGCCAAGCTCTTGGTCAATTGACACACATTCCAAGCCAAGTCAACACAAATTTCTCGATTGGGGTTGAGGGGTCTATTGCTGCACAAGCAGTATAGTCGTCAGAGTCTTAGTTTCATCTCTAGTGTTGCTTCACTGCCAATAAGCATGGACAATACCCTGGGTAAGTCACGCAACAACATAAGCATTGTTCCATTGCCAGCGAGCCTGGTCAGTACCCCGAAAGAGTTACTTGCATCACCTCTCTATGTAGGAAGCCTTTCTCTTCTTTTGCCTTATTCATTTTCATTTTTTTCATTTTTCACTTTTCATTTTTCATTTTTTTCATAATTGTGTGTAGCACTTATTCATTTCAGGGGAGGAAGAGCAATCCTGACTATTGAGAGAAAAAGACATTGTTCCTTCAAAGAAGTAGTTTATTATATATCTCTGACGTGCTTGTTAGGTTTTCCCCCTCACCTTACTTTACTTGACTAAGCTGACAATGGTTAACCAAAAAGAAACCAACTAGAGTAGGTGACACTAGTTAGTGCGCAATCATTGTGCTTTCACCAAGATTCATTTTGAACGGTACGTATTTTCCATCGATGTATCATGGGATGAAGACAACAAGTTCTTACGTAAGAGAGCAGACAACAAATAACCAAATGTTGATAGTTGTACAAGTCCTCTTGTACTTAACCCAACTTGTTTCAAGAGTTGCACACAGCCCATGTGAAACTAACCTACAAACAATAACAAGCAAACAAACCAAAAAGCAAAGCAAGAAGCAGAAGAAAATGCGAAAGAAAAGTGAGTAAGAAAATGAACAAGAAAGAAAACAAACACATGAAGAAAGAAGCAAATATGCATGCAAGAAAACAACTCAAAAAAACACTACTCCTACTCCTAAGCTAACAGTGCATGGGTCGTCTCACGAGAAATGATGCTTCCAATGCAGCCACCAGCGCATTGGTTGACCCATGTTGGTGAAGGCATGGTTCGTGAACAACACAACTGTGCGAACCAACAAATGTGAAAGATAGAACAATGAAGGAAAACACACTCCAAGCTTACAAGCATCCACAGAATGAAAATGAGTGAAAGCGCATGACATGCACTTTGTGGACTTGCCATGGTACTGTGCTACATTGTGTGCAGATGTTGAGTGTATGCATTCTCTTGACTGTACATGCAAGAAAACGTGAGAAAGGTAGACAACTTACGTTGTGCATGTGTGCTTGTTGTGTAAGATTCCTCTAAGGCATGAATGATGGGATCATGTAATTCGAGTGGAGGAAGCGAAATCTAGGTGTTTGGTTGATATTTAATGCAAATTAGAGAGTGATGATGAGCCTTGAGTGTTTCAACAATTTCCTGATCAGAAGTGAAACCAACCTCAGGACAGTGAGGGCTTTACATAACCATCAGTGCAGGCTGAAGTGCCTCGACAGTCTATGAGGTTTCGACTTCGTTGATAAATGAATCATTGTAGACCAGTGTCTTAGATAGATTAACAACAATTGAATCAACATCATGATTAGATGAAGAAGTGGAGAGATCATGACAACCAAGATCAGAAAATTCAGGATGTTTGTCGATATCCTCATGATTTGATGAATTGTGCAGAAGGGTAGATGAGAAGCAAGGATGTTCACCCTCTATGTTTTCAAAAGTGATAGATGATAATTGGAAGGATTTCTGGAGAAAGATGTGTCCTCTCCACA
>APFE030412632.1:3874-23697 GCA_000404065.3 Pinus taeda
CCTCAGTTCCTTGATCGCACATTTGACTGACACTCAATAGATTATGCTTTAAGCCATCAACATACATAACATTTCCAGCTTTGACCTTCTCTTTTAAACGAACAAAACCTTTACCTTTTATGAATGCAAGGGTGTCATTTCCAAATGAGACCTTTTCCTTTTCTAAGGCAGTATATGACTGAAGTTTTTCTTTAACACCTGTCATATGTTTTGAGCATCCACTGTCAATGTACCATTGATTTTCCTGTCCTTCTGCATATAAGGCTATACCACATCTTTCTAGTTGCGGCTCTTTCTTTTTCCATGTTTTGGGATTCAATGAAACTTGATCCTTCTGAGTTGTTTGCTTAAACCTACTCCTGCATTCAGAATCTTCATGACCGAAGTTGTTACAAATAGAACATTCTATTTCATTTTCAAGAGCAGAAAAGTTATTGTAGGTTCTTTTCATGATCCCAGTGACACTCCTTTGTTTTTGAGCTTCTCTAGTGCTGATGGTCTTGTAGGCAACAACACATTGAGCAACTTTATGACCAAAGTTATGACAAGAGAAACATTGGCCATTGAAGAAATTCCTTCGATTATCAAACCTACCAACCAATTGATTGTAGTTTCTATTGACATCCATTCTTGAGCCAAATTGAGAATGATTTACATGTGGTTGATTGAAGCTTCTGTGCATCCTTGAAGTAGATTGCCTTCGATTTACTTGGTGATCTTTGTTCATTCTTGAAGCAAATGGTCCCTGATTTACCTGGTAATCTGCATTATGCTTTAGCTGTCGATTGTCAACCTGTTCACTTCTCCTTGCTGCATCAAGATAACTTTTGGAGGTTGATGGCTTCTGTGCTTGCTTCTGTGCTCGAGACGTTTCTTCAGAATATCCGAGACCTGCCTTGATTAGAGGAGAACGCTGCACTTTGATAATCTCATCTAAAGTTTCAGATCCTTTAGCAAATCTAAGATTAAGAGCTTTTGTTTTCTCAATTTCTTTTCTAAGTCCCACAATTTCACATTCTAACTCTTCATTGTGTTTATCTCTTTCAGCAAGTTGGAACGTCAAAGTGTCTATAATCATGTTCTTTTCTTATAAACAAATTTTGAGTTTAGAAATTTCTTCATAAAGATCTTCTTCATTTATAGCATCCAAGAAGTCATCATCTTCAAAAGCCATCAAAAGTCTATCATCATTACCTTGTTCATCTTCATCACTATTTGAAAGACCATCACTGTCTTCATGTGTATAATAGCTGTTCTTACTTACCTTCTGTTTTCTGTTCCATTTGATAGGTTCCTTAACTTTGTCTAGTTTATCTTTATGAGGACACTTTGCAGCATAGTGACCGACTCTTCCACAAGCAAAGCATTTGAAAGGCAGCTTACCTCTGAATCTTCCAGTTCCCCGTTGAAGGTTCTTGACAAAGTTTGATTCTTCTTCTTCTTCAAACATATATCCTGACTCATTGTAATTTCCTTTTCCTGAGGCTTTGAATGTGGCTTCTCTCCTGTCTGATGGTCCCCCTTTTCTCATTTCGTAAGCAATTAGAATTTCGTGTAGTTGGGACATGGTAAGACTCTGTAGATTCTGCTTTTCTTCTATGGCAGAAACTTTTGAATCAAACTTAGGAGACAAAGATCTTAGAACCTTTTCAACCAAAACAACTTTTTTTATTTCTTCACCCAAGTTTTTCATACAATTTACAATCTCATCTATACGTAGGAAATAGTTAGGCACACTTTCATCATTGTGCATTCTGAGACTTTCATATTGAATTCTAAGAGTTTGTAGTTTTGCTCGTTTTACCTGATCATCTCTTTCATAGCTTAGAACGATCTTGTCCCATATTTCTTTTGTGGTTTTGAGCTGCATAACCTTGATGAATTCTGATTGAGATAGACTCCCCAATAGAGTATTGACAGCCTTTGCATTTGTTTCATACTGCTTCTTACCAGCCGTATCTGTAGGAGTTGTTGATGGAAATGTGTATCCTGTTTTCACAATATCCCAAACTTCTGTACCAAGAGATTGAAGATAGGCTGCGATTCTTACCTTCCAATAGACGAAGTTGCTCCCATAAAAAATTGGTGGTCTGATAGATGCCTCTCTCTTGTAGTTGCTCATGATGATAGATCTTCCTTCAAGCGGTCAAGCTTCTTCTGAAGGACCCGCTCTGATACTAATTGTTGAAAATAATACTGAGAGGGGGGGGTGAATCAGTATTATAAAAATCTTTTCAATTCACACAAAAATTTGTATACGCAACTTCAGTTAGTGAAAACATGTATACGCAACTCTGGTGAATGAAACTCGCGTATAACTTACAGACTTATAATTTTAATTTATTCTTCAGATGTTGATCATTAATTTGTGTGTCAGAACCATATAAACAGTAACCAGAAAAATAGAGCAGACAATCACACAAAATAACACAAGCTGTAAGGTGGAAACCCAATGTGGGTGAAAACCACCTGCTGCAATTTGTCTCTATCTTCTTTCAATTATAAACTTCTTTTTACAATGATTCTGTATTGGTGCAATCTTATACCAGTACGCAGGCTACTACTTGCAGAAGGCTACAACCTTCTCTTGTTCTCCAGCTTCACTTGGAAGGGAGCTACAACCCCCTTTAGCCCTTGTACTAGCTGAGGTACTAGTACGCAGGCTGCTACCTGCAGAAGGCTACAACCTTCTCTTTTCTTCTAGGGACCACGTTTTATAAATTTTCAGACTAGATCCATGAATAACATCAATCATACATCAAGTATATCTGCAGCAATCAATCTCCTTTGTACAACTCAATATAGAATCAACCAAACACTTCTCAGAATGCTGTAACCAGAAAACAGTGACAGTAACCAGACACCAACACTGAACCCAGAACACTGCAGCAATAAACAGAAGCAGCGAAAGCATATTTCATGAACCGTATGCTACTTCACTATGCAGAAACCTGCGTACATACACATCTGTATCAATGTCAACTTGAACCGACGTATATGCTTTTTTCAGTTGCCAAACCTGCGTATATACGCGCCTATGCCATGCCGAACCTGCGTACAGATCTATAAAAGACAATTCCCTTTTTCAAGTATTCAGACATTATTATACCCAGTTTATCAGAGTTATAGATCTAATCATGCGCCAAATATAACAGATCAAACATCATATAATGATACACCTGTTCTAGCCTTAAGATCTTGATCCATCAATAGAACTTATCCATCTTTAGCGCTCAGGTTCCTCTTTGGTTCAGATTCAACAATGCACCATAAATCAATCACCAGTATTCCAGATCTTGCTCCTCTGAAGATATTCAACACTTCAGTCAATACGCTTGCCAAATGATCTCCTTCCCTTTTTATAGTCTTAGGCCTTACTCAAACCATGGTCCAAAACCATAGAGAGTCAATACTAGGGACCCAATACCTGGGTTCAATCACTTTGAATGCAATACCAAGGACCAAAACCATAGGTTCAAAAATGTCAGACTAAATACCATGGATCAAACATAAATTTTCCCACATGTATGCGCTTTTTCTTTGCATGAAAGTGCGTGCATACGCATACGCGCCTTTTGATCGGTGATCCCACGTGTATACGCGATCTTGCTAAGAGGAACCTGCGTATATCTTATTTTCTTTCATTCTGAGAGCCTTGAGCTGTGATCTTCCCTTTGAGTGAGTTGCCATTAAGGACAACACCTGCCATAGTGCCAAAACTGTGTCATAATGCCAACAGGAAGGGGCTGCAATAGGCCAACTAGGTACTTCTGCTCCCCATTGTTTCTCTGACAAGTATCACACTCTCACACATGCCTCAATACGTCCTCCTTGAGGCCCTTCCATGTGAATCTTTCCCTGATGGTCCTGTACGTGAATCTCGGGCAATTCAACTTTTCTGCGACCTCGCAACTGAAAATTGAATTTTTGCCCTAGCAATTCGGCTTCCTGTCTGGGTATTGCACTGCATCTGAAAATTTCAGCTTGCTACTCCCTCTAAGCAACGAAATTTTCTTCTTCGCTTCTTCGCTTCTCGTTGATCACTTACACTCTGATACCATGTGAACATTTCAAAACTAAAATCGTATTGCAACAACCGGAATTTATTTTTCTATTTGTTAATTATTTTAACAATTTATCCACTACGACATATATTAAATAAATCATACTGCAACCTTCACAAATAAAATACTGTGGAAATAATACCGTTGGAAACTGAGTAAATACTAGCACACATGTGAAATTTTTATCTATTGTAGTAACTGGAAATTAATCTTCTAATTGAAAATTTAATTATGCAGTTTATTTGTTACGACAAACAACAAATAAAATAACAGTTGCAATTTTCACCATAAAAATACTGCGGAAAATAAAATACTGAAAACTGAGAAATTCTAGCACACACAAGAATTTTGACAGTGATTTTTGGACAATTGTCGCTGTTGACCTTTGGGATGACTTCTGATGATTATATGAAAGGCTCCATGCCCAAGGATGATCCAGAAGACACTTGTACCATCAGATATCATCAGTGAACAGAGTTTTTTAACTCTACTTCTATCTTCTCATCATCTTTCTTGTACTCAGATTCCACACCCTGCAGGGAATTGTAATAAGTGATACTAGTAATGATGAGTTTTGAGTTTGTAACAGGCCTAGGATGTTGGAACTCAATTAGCAAATGAGTACATCTTGGAGTGTTTTTTTATCTGGTTAATTATCCATTTCTTTCAGAGGCGGATAATTTTCTGGGTTTTTTTCATTCACTTTTACCCCAATGTCGGGGTGACGGTTTGAATGTAGAGCCCCTAACACATATTAGTGTCTAAAGTCGATGTATATTACCATACTATATCACACAAAACAAGTTGTGGAATTTGGTTAGATCTAGGTAGTCATTTTAAATTTTTTTAGGTTTCCCGTAGGTCAAAAATTGCAAATAAAATTGTTTTTAAATTGTAATAAGTGTAGTCTAGAGAATTTGTATGGGGTATGAGTAATAAAAATTACAATTTTCACCCTCAACTTTCTATGACACACTTTGAGGGGTTAATAATGTGTTTTGGACCCTCAAAACTCACATTTCCTAAGTTTAGTGGAAATTGTGGCTTTCAATTAGGCTAGAATTAAATAAAATAGAGAAATAAATTATTCCATATGACAGAATGACGTGGAAATGACTTGGAAATTATCCCAAGTCAAAGAGTTGAGTTAACAGACATGTGGAAGATCACTGAGCACACTGCATCGTAAATATATCATTATTTCATAAAATCGAATTTCCTAGAGATAAAACAGCAGTTGCACATGTGGAAAATTGAATTTATTAGAGGAACTCATGTATTGAAGGAGTATTCTATGGAATATTTAGATTGAGGATTTTGTGGGGCCTTCTCTCACTATTAGCTCGAGTTGCTTCTACACTTAATACTTCACATGGATGATTACGAGTTTCACTTGGCCAGACTACGAGTTGCACATGGGGGAATCACGCAGTTCCTGGGGACCTACGCAGAGCTATCTTGGGATCATCTACATATGTGGCATCACTTAGTTCGAGTTTGCATTTGTTGACTGGAGTTATCACGATACTTGGATTCACTCATGAATGAGTTTAATATGCCATATATGGAATTCGATTTCCCTTGATGTACACATATGGAATTCGATTTTTCTTTGGTGTCTCTATCTTCTCCACATCGAACTTGACTTATCTTTCCTTGGGATTTGCTCCAAGTTTAGTTCTCACATGCATTATTCTTTGGGATTTTCTCTCAACTCTCTATAAAATGAGGCTATGTGCTCTCATATGTATCATGTAATACGAGCTATTGTGTTTGAGGAGACTCTGTGGGATTGTATTCACTACTTGCAATATAATACAACAGTCTTTGGGGTAAAGTGTGATGGTGTTCTTCTCCTTGCATGTGTGGTAAATTCTTGACTTGTTGTTATGCTTCTATTTATTTCCTCATGTCATTGTTTTTTTCATGATTGTTTCAAGTTATGTTAGTATGCAACTATCTCATATTAACATAAAAATTAATTATTTGCTTTAGGAAAAGAAATTTTCTAGTGGATAATAGATGTATTTCTAGGAATTCTTTCCACTGAACTTATTTGATTTCATGTCGATTTAATGATTTGTGGTGAAGTTTTGTAGATGAATCATTATTTGGTCAAGATTCTCAAGCGTGAGGGGAAATTCTCGGAGGAATCAACCCATTCTTGAAAAATATTCAAGGAGAACTCGCATGTGTTGAACTCCAAAGTCTCATCTATATCTTATGTGTGTCCTCTGGGGATTCTTTCAAGTTTCTTAAAGCTTATATTTCTTGCATCAAAGTATCAAACTTGGAAAAAATTATTTTTATGTATTGTTCTTCATTTATCAATATCTGGCTATTTCAAAGAGCTAAGTCATGGCTAATCAAAGAGGAGAGCTTGCTCATACTGGTTGGCCTAGCCTCTTGTAGATTATTTTTGTAACATACTTTGTAGTTATCTTGAGCTAACATTTGTTGTTGTAGATTGTTTCTAACTTGTTCTCTTGCAGCTACTTGCGGGATTCATCATCGGAGAATTACTTACAAGTTTGCATGCAGGACCTTGGAGCTCAGATTTAGTGATTACTTCTGCCTTTAGGCCGAATTCGTCTTGGATAAGGCTGTGTTTTTCTTGAGGGAGACCGAGTTCATTTTGGCCATCCCTTGCTCACTTTTGGCCGTGACCATAAAGGAGGCTTATTTTCTCTTCTTCAAAAAAAAATCTGCATTTTGTTGAGTCTTTGTGGTCCTCAAATTGTAGAAATTTGCAGCGAGGAAAAGTCTATGGTTTGATGCCAATTTGTCAAGAGTTTCGTTGGATTTTAGAGAAGACTTCATTGTTTTTTCCTTCTTGTAACAACTAATAAAATTTCTGATTTTGGGAGCGTGGATTTTATCCATTGGTATCCCTATCTCTCCACCCTTTGGAGAGGCTTGGCGGTTTGATTTTGTTGGGTTATTTCATTTTGCATGCATATCATTTTAATTGAGAAGTTAACACAACATGCATCACACTCATTTTCCATGCACTTTAATTTAATTTACTACATGTTTTAAATCCATAACAAGTTCATATTTTTTTGCATACAAACACTTTTTACTAGATCTTATTTAGCTTGAACATAGTTCTAGATTTATTTATGCTTCACCATTAAACACATTTTACATGCATCAAATATTTGGACAAATTTTCTTCGTATAGTAACATTTTATTTCATATCAAGCAAGTACATTTCAAGTAGAAGCTAATTTTCAATGTTTCGTTAATTTATTTACATTCCCCAAGCATCACTAAAACTTACCTCCAACTTAAGTTGGTTGAATAAACTTTTTAGGGACTCTCTACCTCTATTGACTCCTCATTGTGAGATCCAAATATTTGGGCGAGGATGAGGTCTGAGGACTAGAGTTCAATTGTAACTTTGCCTTAACACTAATTAATAAAATAAACCAAGAACAACATTCCATCACATTTGCTTTGTTTGCAAAGTCTTAAATTTCTTGCTATCTTGATGGTTTAATGTCTCACATACAAATCTTATTTCAAGAGGCACTTTGGTTGCAAACATTGTAATCTCTTTTAATTTTGCAACAAGTTAAATTTTCTTGTACTTGGAAATTGGCTTATCTTTTGGTTTAATTGCATGTTGTCATGAATGGTTGATTTCACTTTCAAGTACTATTATTTTGGGGTTGCAAAATTAATTGCATGTTGTCACCTTGGTCTAACATTTGAGTTCTTTTTATCATCTCATTCTCACAAGTAGATTTCTAAATGTATCTTTTTGAGCAAGATAGTTTCCATGCTTTGATTTGTATACTTATTCATCTTAAAATCATTTATAATATCTTGTGCTAACAATTATTTGTTTCACTTTTCAGGATTACTTTGGCTTTCCATATGAAAGCATTTCACTTCATTTTAAGAAAATACAATTTCATTTCTTAAAGAGCAATACTTTGAAGGCACTGGTTGTTTATGTATTTCATACTTATCTTATGTATTGATGGTTATTGCTCATATCAGTTTTTGCTTATAAATTTTGAAGAAATATCAACAATTCTTCTAGAAACTCACACCTTTTTTAACTTAACTTTTCATTAGGGACCACCCCTCTTAGCTAACCTAGGAGATAGCTCAAACAGAGAGAGTCGAGATTAGTTTGACAACCCCTTCTCCGAGTTTCCTGCGACCAATCACACCTTGTGGGGTTGAAGGCTTTTCCCACTAACTTGTAGTTAGGTGTAGGCAGCAGGGTCAACATTTTTGGCGTCGTTGCTAGGGACAAACTTTCTTGTACCTGGGAAATCAACTAACCTTTTGGTTTTAACATTTTTTGAACTTTAGATTTAGATTCTTGCTTAAGTGGCGACTCCACTAAATCCAAATTATGCAAGAGTCTCTGCTAGGAGAAATTCAAGTGCTCTAGTTAGCCCCTCTCCTGATCCTGAAAGGGTTTTTAGAGAGAGCTTGAATAGACTTTCTCATAGTAGAGCTCTTGCTAGTCTTGGGCAAGAGGCTATTTCTCATATTTATTTGCTTTTTCAAGAACAAGTAGAGCCTAACATCATGAATGATATTTTTTCTCCTTGTGACTTCACTAATATAAATGGTTATCCTCACAATATCCCTGACAAGGCTATTGAAAAGTTGCCTTCCTTTCAAGGTAACAATGCCATTAGTGCTACATCACATGTGAAAAATTTAATGTTTGGTATCGTTAAATGGTGTAACACTGCTAATTATGAGGATGTGAAGATGAGACTTTTTGTTTTGTCTTTAGAAGAAGATGCTCTTGATTGGCTCACTGAGCAACCTGCTAACTCATATAACTCTTTACAAGCCATTCTAATTGCTTTTTAGATAAGTTTGGAGAGAAGAAGGAAAATAGGCATTTGATCAACACCATTAACAATATGAAAATGAGAACGAAACCATGAAGGAGTTTAACAAGAGATTCAATGGATTAGTAAAAAGCATGCCTGCTACTGTTAAACATCCTGATGAATTTCTTTTATGCTCATATCTGGATGCTTTTGGTGTTGACATTGCTAATGAGTTGCAGAGGAAGGAGCCTGTGAATTTAGGTGTAGCTCAAACGAAAGCCTTAAAAATGGAAAAGGCTAGAAAGCAATCAGGAAAGTCTGAACATCTTGGTTTCACTAGAGGGCCATCGAAATCGAATGATTCCAAAGGCAAGGCCAAAGAAGAGACTACACATGATCCTATTAAGGAGTTAACCCAACTCATCAAGGGTATGGAGGAAAATCATACTAGCCAAATAAATGCTATCCAAAGTCGATTAGTGGCCATGGAAAGAAATCAAGGTGGGAGGTTCCAAAATATAGGAAATGATAGATGGCAAAAGAGAGGACCTCCCAATGACCATAGACCACCTAATCCACTTGAGTCTACAAACTTAGTTGATGATTCCATGCCTTATTGTAGACCTTGTGATGACATACATGATGAACTCACTTGTCCTTATGCAAGAAGGATCCTAGAAGGAGATATGGTGGGAACAAGTGAGCAAATCAATGTAGTTGTAAAAGAGCATCATTTGTGCTTCGAAAATTGGATGGGAGTTATGGAGAGTAGTCAGAAGATAAATAAAAAGTCTCCATCCTCCTACAATAAAAGTAATTTTGAAGATTTGGATAGGATCACTGAGTTATATGGAGAGAAGCGTTCATCAATTCAGATTTTAGAGATAACCAAGGATAAAGAAAGGGGAAAGAATAAATAAAGAAATCATAGTAAAACTTTCACTCCACCCACATCGAAGTTGAATATTGACTTGGGAGGATGGATTAATAATGATAAGATTTTAGTTCCTGTCATTGAAATCATGAAGATTTCCTCCCAAAGATGTAAATTGTTGAAAGCCATTGATGCTCCCAAATGAAAAGAAATGTCTAATTTTTGTAAGGATAGATATGAGGATGCCTCGGCTCTCTATCACTCTGCAAAGTAGTGATATGTGTAGAGATAATAGAGACCACCAACCTTTTTTCATCACTATGTTGGTCAATGGAATGCTTTTACACAATTGTATGTTTGACTCTGGGGCATCCTCTTGTGTCATGACTAAGAAAGTCATGAATCAGTTAAATTTGAGGATTTCTAGACCTTACCACAACATTTGTGCAATGGATTCAAAGATCATTGAAGTTTGTGGTTTGATAAAAAATCTTCAAGTCCACTTAGCTGTACATCCTGACATTATGATCGCCATGGATATTGTGGTGATTGATGTGCCTGATGCTAGGGGGATGTTATTATCTAGAAAGTGGGGAGCTGATAATGGGGATAGTTTGCAAATGGATTTAAGTTATGCTACCATCCCTAATAGTGAGGGCATCATGGTTAGATCAGATAGGGCATTGGAGAGAAAGTTTCATATAGAAAATCCCAAGGAGCCTCATAATGAAATTGTGTATGAATTTGATAACTTGGGAAACTATGCTATCTTGGCCAATTCCTTTCCTCCTTTGGAGAAGGAGGTGAATTGTAAGAAAGATAGAGTTTGGCACATGAATTTTGATGGTGCCCATTCTAGGTATGGTAAAGGTGTTATAATTGTCTTTACCTCCCCTCTTGGTCACATATTCAAGTTTGCGTATAGATTGGAATTTGATGCAACCAACAATGTAGTAGAGTATGAGGCTTTATTGTTGGGTCTTGAGTTGGAAAAAGACTTGAGGATAAAGTTTCTTAGTATCAAGGGGGATTCTGATCTAGTCATTCTTCAAACTAAGAATCAATTTGCATGCAAGAATGATAGATTAAAGAAGTATCGAAATGCTGTTTGGGATAATATGGAATATTTTGATGCATTAGACCTTCAAGCAATCCCTAGGGAAGGAAATAAACAAGCTGATGAGTTGGTTGTTGCTGCATATACATTATAGCTTGGAGAGAACTTGATGGATGATAAAGTTAAGATGGAGATTATCTTTAGGCCATCAATTCCTGATAATCATGAGCATTGGCAAATCTTTACTGATAAAAGTCAAGTGGTTCGTTTTTTAAATAACATGGAGGAATTTTTTGAATTTAAGGCTGGCTACAAAGAGGAAGGATGTGATTATGAGGAGTGTAATCTGGTGACAAATCCCACTCCTAGGGAACTTGTAGCCTTGGAACAAATGTTTGACAAACATGATGCTTCAAAGAGAAAAGATGATAAGAAAATTAACCCAGGGGAATTCATTGAAGTGAATATTGGTACCCCTCATGATCCAAAGATTATTAAAATAGCCAAGGGTACCAATGAGCAAGAAAGGAAGAATTTGATAAATTTATTTCATGAATATAGAGATGTTTTGGCTTTTTCATATGATGAGTTGAAAGGTTATAGGGAAAATGTTATGGAACATACTATCCCTCTTAAGGATGAAAATGCCAAACCCTTTAGGCAAAAACTTAAACAAATCAATCCTATGTTAGCTCCCTTGGTGCAAAAGGAATTGCAAAAGATGTCGGATCCGCAGTTCAGAAATTTGGAACCACAGATCAGGTCGGCGAAGATGGTTCCTGGAAGTTCGGAACCGTGCCGGCTTGATTCACAGTTCCAGATTTCCGAACTGCGGATCCGATGACAGATCTTCCTCTTAGGGAACTTGTAGCCTTGGAGCAAATGTTTGACAAACATAAACATGATGCTTCAAAGAGAAAATATGATAAGAAAATTGACCTAGGGGAATTCATTGAAGTGAATATTGGTACCCCTCATGATCCAAAGACTATTAAAATAGCCAAGGGTACCAATGAGCAAGAAAGGAAGAATTTGATAAATTTACTTCATGAATATAGAGATATTTTGGCTTTTTCATATGATGAGTTGAAAGGTTATAGGGAAGATGTTATGGAACATACTATCCCTCTTAAGGATGAAAATGCCAAACCCTTTAGGCAAAAACTTAGACAAATCAATCCTAAGTTAGCTCCCTTGGTACAAAAGGAATTGCAAAAGATGTTGGATCTGCGGTTCGGAAATCCGGAACCGCAGATCAGGCCGGCGAAGATAGTTCCTAGAAATTCGGAACCGTGTCGGCTCGATTCGTGGTTCCAGATTTTCGAACCGCAGTTCCAATGACAGATCTTCCTCGGATCTGCGACGGATTGGGCATGGATTCATATGGATCCCAAGGGAGATAGGTGGTTCCACAGGGTTCCATATAGAATTTTTTTTTCTTTGACTTAAGTTGCGTTGGGGCTTCGCAGAAACTCCCAAGGTGCTCCCTTGATGCTTCTTAGATGCTTCCTAGATTCTCCCTCATGATAATGTTAAATTTTTAAAGTAAAAGTGACATTCTCCTATATTTTTCATTTTCATCCTTTTACTAAAATTTTTAACATTACCATGAAATGACTTAGGATGTTTGAGAGTGGTTCTAGCCTCATCGAAATTCATATGGAGAAAATAGAATTTCATATCCTATTTAAAATTTAGCAGACTTAATAGTTTTAAGGAATTTAGGATCAATGTGATTGTGGCATTTCATTAGATTATATCATGTATTAGGGTATGCGATTAGCATTTAATCAAGAACACCAAGCCCTATATGAACCTTAGTGTTGGTGGTGTTAATTGTTGAACTCCTTTGTCATGCCTTTAGCAAAAAATTACGATTAGCATTTAATCAAGAACACCAAGCCCTATATGTACCTTAGTGTTGGTGGTGTTAATTGTTGAACTCCTTTATCATGCCTTTAGCAAAAAATTACCTTTCATTCAAGTCAAAATCATCGATAAAACATGTTAAGCATTTTCTACCATATTTTAAGGCTTGGATTAGGTAGTTTGTGTTGATTTGGGGTAACATCGGATGTGCTCTAGCCATGAAAGTTGGTGGAGAGGCTAAAGCACATGAGATATCCAAGACCCAGAAATCGTTTTGGAAAATTCCATCCGCATGAAGAGTTATTAAAATAATTAATATTTTTAATTAGTTCCTAAGTTTAAACTTGGGAAAATAATAATATTAATGGGTATTAATAAGGACAAGGATGAGAAGCTTCTGAGAGATGAAGATCAAGTCTATTTTAATATTAGCTGTTGATTAGGGACTTAATCTTGGTCGTTGATTCATCAACAGGAAAAGTATAAGAGAAGGCTTGAGGGTCAGTTGGAGGTATACTGAGGGAGACCAGTTAGTTCGATTTTTGGAGTGGGGCTTGTTGAGAAATTCGAACTAGAAGACTGGATTGCAGCAAGAAGTAGCGTGTACGTAACAGAGAGGCACGGATAGTGCCGGAGGACCAGCACAGAGTTCAGGGAGGCAGATGCAGAGCCAGAGGGAGCCACGCAGAGGCAGTTGGACTGCGTAGTCATTGGAGGGCTTGCGTGGGTGACATAGAGAGGCCAAGTGCTGACATAGAGAGGCAGAGGCTGACACAGAGGGTCTAGGAGCTGCATAGAGGCTAGCTGGACAGACGTTGAGCCTAGGGGAGGCGCTGAAGGATTAATCTATGTTGGGTGAGCCAATTTGGCAACCTAGCTGTACTCGAGAAAAGATGATTAATAAAATCCTCCTCTGCTGCACCGGTTTTCCTGCATTGGGTTTTTACAGGGACAATTGTCCAAAAATATTTGTGTTGATGTGTTTGATACTTGTGCATGTATTTGTTTCTGTATTCTGGTGTGATATCTGCAATAGAATTTATTTTAATATTTACTAAAGGAATTTCATAAATAACTTATTGGAAAATAAGTAGGTAAAATAAATCAGTTGTTGCAGTAATAAAATTTTCACATGGTATCAGAGCAAGGAATTAGAAATAGGAAGGAAAAATCAATGATGGGTCGAGATCATGATGCAGAGGCATCTACGTCAAGAGACTCGTGCAGATTTTCAGAAAATTGCACAAGAGATAGTAATTTTGATGTCTCTATGTTGGCTTCCAAATTGGAAGAAGAAGTTGCTTGTGTGACAAGCTCTGAATCATCAGAGGTATGGTATATAGACAGTGGACCCTCCTGGCATATGACAGGAATCCAGGAATGTCCCTCAGATTATCAGGCAGAAAGGATGAATTTTTAGATCACCATGGGCAATAAGGCAAAGTGCACTCCAGTAGGGAAGGGTGCCATAGTTTTTCAAACATAAATGGGAGAGCGGTTCCGTGCTACCAATGTGCTGCATGTGCTAGGACTGGGGATGAACTTACTTTCTGTATTGCAACTTCAAGGCAAGGGCTATGACATTTTCTTCATCAAGGAGAAAGTATACGTCAAACACCCGAGTTGGAAAAAGAAAGTGCAGATTGGAATTATAAGTAACAGGTTGTACATGTTACAACTAGAATCACCAATGGCACTGATAGGCAGTAATGGAGACGAGGATTTAAATGAACTGTGTCACAGAAGAATGAGACATTTGCACCATGGGGCTCTGAGAATTCTTAGGAAAACTATAACAGGAGTTCTAGATCTTAGTACAGAACGAGATGATGTATGCAGAGGATGTGCTCTAAGCAAGTATACCAAAGCAACATTTCCTAGAAGTAAAAACAGGGCCAAGAGTGTGCTGGGATTGATACACTCAAATATCTGCGGACTAATGTCCACTAAAGCTCTTGGTGGTGCCGAGTACTTCGTCACCTTCATTGATGACCACTCCAGGAAAACTTGGATTTATTTTTTGAAAACCAAAGTTGAGGTTTTTGTCGATTCAAAGAGTTCAAGGATGTGGTGGAGAATCTGACAAGGAAGAAAATAAAAGTTTTGCGCTCAAACAATGGTGGAGAATATGTCGATAAGGACTTCACTGATTTTTGCACTAGGGAGGGCATCAGAAGCGAGTGGACAACGCCTTACAATCCAGAGCAGAATGGAGTAGCAGAAAGGAAGAACAGAACTATCGTGGAAGCAGCTAGGGCCATGATTTATGATCAGGATATGCCAAAATTCCTGTGGGAAGAAGCATGCAACACGACAGTCTATGTCCAGAATAGAACTCCTTATAGGGCATTGGGCAAGATTACTCCAGAGAAAGTCTTCACCGAGAAGACACCTGAACTCAACCATTTCAGGGTATTTGGGAGTTTAGCATATTGCCGTATACCCGAGGAGAAGAGGAGGAAGTTAGATCAAACTGCAGAGAAAGAATATTTAGTGGGATATAGCGAGAATGCTAAGGCATATAGAATCTATCTTCCAGGGAGCAGGAATGTAGTAGTTCGACGAGACATGAAGTTCATGGAAGATAGGGCCTTCAAAAAATATCAAGAAATGCCTTTCGAAGAGCAGTCAAAAGATGAGCCGTTGGTCAAACCACTTCAACCAGCGGAATCCAAGAATTCTTCCTCAAAACAAGAAGAATCACAAGACGAGGAGGAGCTAACAGATGCACTTGCTATCAGAGGAACAACGAATCGGGAACTTCAACAGATTCTGTGGGATGCAGAAGATTTCATTGGTGCATCGAGAAACAATAAAAGGGAGCGAAAACAACCAAATAGATATCAGGCATTAGTAGCTCAGGATGGGGAGCCTGCCAGTTTTCAGGAAGCCGCTCAACATCAAGTTTGGATGGATGCGATGGTAGAGGAATACAACTCTATAATGGTGAATGATGTTTGGGAAGTAGTGCCTAGGCCTCAAGATAGATTAGTGTTAGGTTCGAGATGGATCTACAAGATTAAATACGCTGCAGACGGTAGTGTGGAAAAGTACAAAGCCAGGTTTTTGGCTAAGGGGTATGCTCAGAAGGAAGGAATTGACTACGAAGAGACCTTCGCCCCTATAGCCATGTATACATATATTAGAACCATGATATCTCTTACAGCACAGATGGGATGGGAGATTCATCAAATGGATGTCAAAATGACATTCTTGAACGGGGTGATAGAAGAGGAAGTTTACATTGAATAACCAGAAGGCTTTGAGACACATGAGAAGAAGTCTCATATATGTAGATTGAACAAAGCCTTGTATGGGCTCAAACAGGCACCTAGAGTGTGGTATGGTCGAATTGATGGCTACTTGTAGAAGTTGGGGTTCGTCAAGAGTGATGCAGATCCAAATCTCTACTATCTGGTTGTAGAGAATGAGCCTCTAATCCTAGTATTATATGTGGATGATCTCTTCCTGACAGAATCATCCAGACTCATTGAAGACTGCAAGAAGAATCTAGCCACAGAGTTCGATATGAAGGATTTGGGGCGAATGCACTATTTTCTAGGGTTGGAAGTTTGGCAGCAGAAAGGAGAAATCTTCCTTGGACAAGGAAGGTATGCTGCAGAAATTCTAAAAAGTTTTGGGATGGGAGACTGTAGACATATGGCTACACCAATGATTACAACTGGAAGAAGATTGATGCATCAGAAGACAAGGATGTCGATCCCACCCTATACCGACAGCTCATAGGGTCCCTGACGTATCTAGTCAATACTAAGCCAGATATTTGCTATGTTGTCAACACCCTCAGTCAGTTCATGGTGGAACTGAAGAGGGCGCACTAGGCATTAGGCAAACATGTTCTTAGATATATACAGGGACCAATCGATTATGGACTCTTGCACACTAGGAGTAAGGATATCAGATTGAGTGGATTTACTGATGTAGATTGGGCTGGAAGTGTAGTGCAGCGGAAAAGTACCTCTGGGTAATATTTCAACATTGGATCGAGAATGACCTCCTAGTGCAGTAGGAAACAGAAATCCATATCTCTGAGCTCAGCTGAAGCAGAATATATGGGCGCTAGCACAGCGTCGTGTGAAGCCATATGGCTTAGAAAAGTGCTTGTGAACCTATTCAGAAGAAGAATGGAAGCGACCAGGATCATGTGTGATAATCAGAGTTGCACCAAGCTCTTTGAGAATCCAGTATTTCATGATCGGTCAAAGCACATTGATATTCGATGTCACTTTGTCAGAGACTGTGTCCAACAAGGAGTTGTACAGTGGAGCTACATTCCTACAGGAGAACAGGTGGCAGACATCCTTACCAAGGCCCTTGGAAGAACAAAGTTTTCTTATTTCAGGGAGAAGATGGGGATGATAAAGAATCCATTTCAGTAGCAGAAATGGGTATGATGTTGCAGTGCAGATGTAGTGTTGGGAGGAATGGACCACCAGTAGCACGAATGCAGAGGGAGTTGCAGTGCGGATGCAGTGATGGGAAGAAGGACCAAGAACAACACGGATGCAGAGGGAGCTACAGTACAAATGTAGCAGTGGCAGTGGTAGGGCCATGTGCAATAGTACAGGATGTAGCAGTGCAGAGGATGTTGGGTAGGAAGGCCAAACATCAACACAGGTACCGGTGTCAGATGATTAGGGTGATGCTCAATTGTGGAGTATTACTAGAGCACATTCCTTGCTAAGAGGGAGTGTTGATTTGGGGTAGCATCGGATATGCTCTAGCCATGAAAATTTGTGGAGAAGATAAAGCACATGAGATCTCCAAGACCCACAAATCGTTTTGGAAAATTCCATCCAGATGAAGAGTTATTAAAATAATTAATATTTTTAATGAGTTCCTAAGTCTAAACTTAGGAAAATAAAAATATTAATGGGTATTAATAAATACAAGGATGAGAAGCTTCTAAGAGATGAAGATCAAGTCTTTCAATCTTAACCGTTGATTAGGGACTTAATCTCGAATGTTGATTCATCAACAGGAAAAGTATAAGAGAAGGCTTGAGGGTTAGTTGGAGATATACTGAGGGAGACGAGTCAGTTCGATTTCTAGAGTGGGGCTTGCTAAGAAATTCGAACTAGAAGACTGGCTTGCTAAGAAATTCGAAGTAGAAGACTGGATTGCGGCAAGAGGTAGCAGGTACGTAACAGAGAGGCAGGGACAATGCCAGAGGACCAACGCAGAGTTCAGGGAGCAGATGCAGAGCCAGAGGGAGCCACGCAGAGGCAGCTGGACTGCGCAGTCAGTGGAGGGCCTGCGTGGGTGACACAGAGAGGCCAAGTGCTACACTAGTTTTCCCGCATTGGGTTTTTCTGGGGACAATTGTCCAAACATATCTGTGTTGATATTTTGATATTTGTGCATGTATTTGTTTCTGTATTCTGGTGTGAGATCTGCAGTAGAATTTATTTTAATATTTACTGAAGGAATTTCGTAAATAACTTATTGGAAAATAAGTAGGTAAAATAAATTAGTTGCTGCAGTAATAGAATTTTCACAGTTTGATCAAAATTGGGCAATGTTGACTAATATCTTTAGACAATTGAGGTAGAGACAAACACTAGACAAGAGGAGATGAATCTAGATTCTAGATGGTTGATGCATCTAAATGGTTGATTCTTGAATAATTAATCATTAATGTACAATGGATGCCATATCTATCTTGATATATGTGCAAATATGCATGTTTCGATATCTTCTACAACTAATTTGGTATTTTGGATGTTTTTGAATATAAATGCAAAAAAATATAATATTAATATATATATATATATAAAGTAGATGCTTTTGAGATGCTTCGCTTCCTAGATTTTTGGGAAATGACGCTTCCGCGTCCCTACTTCCAAAAAACGTCCTTGCTTCGTGCAACATTGCGTCAACCCCAAATCCTTCATGTCGAACTCTGTTGCTAGGTTCCTCTTCAGTCCTCTATGAGCCCTGATGATCCTATCAAAAAGAGATCATCCACATACAAAACTAGAATGAGTGGCTCATCCTCTACCATCAAATAATAAAGGTTGGTATCTGTATCACTCTTGACGAATCCCATCTGCTGCAAGTAGCTTTCAATCCTACCATACCATGCCTTGGGAGCTTGCTTGAGTCCGTATAGAGCTTTCTTTAGTCTGAACACATGAGTGCGCCTCTCATGATTCTGCCCTATGGTTGTTCTATGTACACTTCTTCTTATATCACCCCGTTCAAGAAGGTTGTCTTGACATCCATATGGTGAGTTTGCCATCCCATCTGAGCTGCGAGGGACATACCTGACCGGATAGAAGTGTATCTGGAAACTGGGGGAAAGTTCTCCTCATAATATATATCCCTTCTTTCTGTGCATACCTCTTTGTCTCGAACCTAGCTTAGTATTTCTCCACACTGCTGTCTGCAACATATTTGACCTTGTAGATCCATTTAGAACCTATGATTGATCTATCTTCTGGCCTTGGCACTACTTCCCAAACATCATTCGTCATGGTAGAGTTATACTCTTCTACCGTGGCATCTATCCATAACTGATGTTGTGCAGCCTCTTGAAATCTGGAAGGTTCTGTAACCTGAACTGCCAATGCTTGGTACTTGTCAGATTGTCTGCACTGTCTTTTGCTCATCCTAGGAGTTCCAATAAAATTTTCTGCATCTCTCATTGTCTAACGAACCTCTCTGCTGGCTCGACCACTAGTCGTGGGAGGTTCAGCCAACTCCTCTTCATCCTACCTATGCTGCTCCATTTGCTGAGAAGTCTCCAGATTTCCTGCACCTGAGGATATACTAATTTCCATAAGACACCATTGTAGCCATAAAGACAAAGCTGATCATTGAAGAAAAGATGAAGAGACACTAGTTTCTGAAAGAAGATTAAAGATCATGATCACATGAAGAATCCATATCAATTAACCCCTTGGAGGATGAAAACAAAGAACATGCAAGATCCATCATTGAGATGCAAAGAAAGCAAAAAAAGGAGCAGCTTGGCAATGCCACATCATCATGAAGTTCCATGTCATCATTGTCAAGAGTCTTCTCAAGAGTCACATGTGTAATAGTGTCTTGGCACATTATTTGTGGAATGTAATTATGTAATTCTCCAAATGAGCAAATGTAAAATGTTTGGAAGACCAAGGGTCCC
>APFE030412632.1:27428-80274 GCA_000404065.3 Pinus taeda
GGAATCATGGATGCCATATCTATCTTGATTTATGCAAAAATATGCATGTTTTCATGTCTTCTACAACTAATTTGGTATTTGGGATGTTTGTTTTGAGTATAAATGCAAATATATATATATATAGCAGACGTTTCCGCAGACGCTTCGCTTCCCTGATTTTTGGAAAATGATGGTTCCACGTCACCACTTTGTGCAATATTGCTCTATAGAGTCACTGGAAGGCCATTTGTAGCATTGGTTCATAATACCAATCATCTGAGCGAGTTGTGGCACTGCAGATTGGCTCATCTTCACTATGATGCTCTTTCGAAATCGAAGAAATTGGTCTCAAGTATTCCTAATGTTCAAGCTTAATCATGATGGAGTTTGTCCAAGTTGTGCGAATAGAAAGAAAACAAGGGGACCATTTCCCGTCTAGTGAGAACAAGACAAATGACATCCTCCATCTCATTCATTCCAATATATGTGGTTTGATGCCCATGCATTTCATTGTACTCCACCATCGCATCTTGCCAAACCTAGTGATGTGTAGCCTCATCATAGCTGGAAGGCCCATTATCAACGAACTCACTCAAAATGACTTATACCTTGAATATCTCTCTAGTGGTATCCTGACCCTGGTGCTTGATCTAGGAGCTCCAACAAACTATTGCGCACCTCTTAGTGTCTGAAGCACCTCTCGATTCCTTCTCCTAGTAGTGGTGGGTGGAGCTTCAGACACTGAGAGATGCTCCAGTGTCGGAGCTCCTAGATTTACAAAATAGTTTGCCGGAGCAGTAGTTTGTCAGAGCTCCTAGATTTAAAAATAAAATTGCAGGCTCTCATTAGCATATTAATTCTTTCTGGCCCAAGATCAAATAATAATTTTGAAAATATTTTTAAGTAAATGACAATGGATGCATAATTTCGAAAGATAGATTGGCTGTTAAGTGATGGTATGTTCTATGCTTAGAGCAATTTACTTTTCTTTCTTGTTATTATTCATAGATTAGCAATCACATGTGCATAAGTAAAGTGCAGATAGAACATTAAACAGTCAACAGAAAACAAGCCAAGACAAGAGACACAAGATGTGGCGGCTAGCCAGTGACAAACCCCACAATGTGTGGGGAAACCTTTTGATCAAATCTTCTTTTATCTTCAATAATTCAGTAGAGAGAAATAGTACAATAAATCTGATTTATATCAATAGTAGCAAACCCTAGATCAGCAACATCAACATTAGCGGCTTCATCATCAAAACTATGGCAATCGATATCTTGCAAACCAATTGTCAGATTGACTTGATTCCACCACCAAAAAATACAGCCTTCAGAGGAGGTCCAGATGGACCTACAATGCAGTTCAGAGGAGGAGGTTTGATGGTCAACACTGGTCAAAGTTTGGATCTGCAGTTGCAGCGTCAGGTTCAGCAACTTCTTTCCACATGTGTGAGAGAGAGTCTCTTTTCTGCACAGTAGAGAAGAGCCTCTTTTCTGCACAGGAGAGAGAGAGAGAGAGATGTGATGAGATAAGTGAGTGCAAATGAGGAAAAGTCCTCCTGTATTTATACACAACTGTTGATGTTTGAATAGATGCGACTGTTGGGCTTCTGAGCCTACATGAGTTGTAGGTCGGCTTGATAATAATTCCATAATCAAAATAAATTCATATCTCCATAAATGCTTATCGGAATCGGATGATCTTTAGATCAATCCAACACCTCTCGACGAGAGGAATCTAATAAAAATATTATCAGCCATGAATAAGATGACCCACATGAAGTTTGGCCCTAGTTGCCAATTTTAACACTCCCTCTCAACTAGGGAGAACTTCATCTGCAATCTGTCTGTTGGTCGCTACTATTCATCCATCAAATGCACTGCCATGTACAGCCCGACCATTGTCCTGTTCTGCTCTATTCTGCTTGTTTTGCTTTGTCTTGTTCTGCCTTGTACTGATCTGTACTGCTCTGATTTGCTCTGCTCTGCTTTGTTCTGTTCTGCTCTGCTTTTGTCTGAATTAGGAAGAAGAAGAAATGATCAAGGATGTATCATACTGACTCAAAGTCAGTCTCAGAGTATGTACCACTGGTCCCAGACCAGTCTCAACCAACCCGAAGTCAGCGTCATAGTGAGTACAACTCCTACCACTGGTCCCAGACCAATATCATCCTCCACTGACTCAAAGTTAGTCTTAGAGTGCGTTCCACTGGTCCCAGACCAGTCTCAACCGACCTGAAGTTAGCGTCATAGAAGGCACCACTCCTACCACTGGTCCCAGACTAGTATTGCAGTCTCAGAGAGTGTACCACTGGTCCGAGACCAGTCTCAATCGACCCGAAGTCAGCATCATAGTATGTACCACTCTCACTGGGCCCAGACCAGTACTGCACTGACCCGAGGTCAGTCTCAGAGTATGTACCACTGGTCCCAGACTAGTCTCAACTGACCCGAAGTCAACGTCATAGTGGGTACAACTCCTACCACTGATCCCAGATCAGTATCATTGATCCCAGATCAATGAAGGTCATCCTAACGTAGGGAGTACGGTAGATACATCGATGCGTCCATCGGTACTACTATGGTCCCTAACTTCAGTTCCCTGCTCATTGAGTAGATGAGAGGTACTTCCCATGAGTCCCAGACTGCATGGGTAGGATGCCTTGGTAGGAGAACTTAATCAATCCTGTCCTCACAGGAGAACTAATCATCCTGCTACACAATCGCCATGGAGAACACATCATCCAGGCCTCTTAGGAGAACTAATCATCCTGCTACATAATCGCCATGGAGAACACATCATCCAGGCCTCACAGGAGAACTAATCATTCTACTACATAATCGTCATGGATAACACATCATCCAGACCTCACAGGAGAACCAATCATCCTGCTAGATAGTCGTCATGGAGAACACATCATCCAAACCTCACAGGAGAACCAATCATCCTACTACATAGTCGCCACGGGGTGTACATGTATACCACCAGGGGATGGTGAATCATCCTGTGGTCATATGTCGCTCCAAGAAGTACCCTGCACCCCCCCGGAGCTCCCAGAGCTCAATGCATCATACAGGACCCTCATCAGAGGGTCTTTGAACAACACCAAGTTGTTCTTGGAAAGTCAAGAATTTTACTTTCCTTAGGGGCTTTGTTAGAATGTCGGCGACTTGTTCATTTGTATCGATATGTTGGAGCCTGATAGCTCCCCGCTACACCATATCTCGAATATAGTGCTACCTGATATCGATATGCTTGGAGCGATCATGAAATACGGGATTCTCTGACAGATGAATCCCACTCTGGTTGTCACATAGGATCACGGTGGTATCCAATGTAAATCCAAATAGCTCATTGAAGAGATTTCGCAACCAGATTGCCTCACAGGAGGCCATGCTAGCAGCAATATACTCTGCTTTGGCGGTGCTCAAAGCCACTGACTTCTGCTTCCTGCTCATCCAGGGTATCGAAGCAGATCCCAAGGAGAAACAACACCTGGAAGTGCTCTTACGGTCCACTGTACTGCTTACACAATCAACATTTGAATCATCATGCAGTTTCATATTTCCGGCAGTGTATCTCAATCCATGAGAGATTGTGCCCTGAAGACATTTTAGAATATTCTTGGCATCAACCCAGTGAGGCTCAACCAAATATGAGCTCACAATGCTAACTGCAAAACATGTGTTCGGACAGTGGTTCACCAAGAACATCAACGCGAATGAGTTTATGAAACTCAGAGGCATTTCCCAAATCTAGTCCGACATCACTACCATATAATTTCTGAAAGTTAAGATCCTCGAGGTAGTCATAGGCTTGCAGTCCACCATACCAAATCTTTCCAGAATCTTGACCACATATTTTCCTTGAGTAGGAAAATTTCCCTTGGCTTCTGCCACACTTCAAGTCCTTGGTCCTTCATTTCAAATTCAGAAGCCAACTCCCTCTTACGTTTGTGAATGAGAGGGTCTACACCTGTTAGAAAGAGGTCATCCACATACAGCACCAGTATGAGGGGTTTGTCATCTTCAACCTTAAAATAAAGGTTAGGATCGGCTTCACTCCTAGTGAATCACAACTTCATCAAGTAGCTATTGATCCTTTCATACCATGCTCGAGGTGCTTGCTTCAGCCCATAGAGAGCTTTCTTCAACTTGCATACATGAGATTTTCGATTATAAATCTCAAATCCTTTGGGTTGCTCCACATAGACCTCTTCTTTGATCGAACTGTGCAAGAACGCGGTCTTGACATCCATCTGATGTAGGTTCCATCCTTGTGTAGCCGCAAAGGCTATGATCGAGCAGATGGTCGTATATCTGGCAACAAGTGCAAATATCACATCATAGTCTATACCTTCCTTTTGGGAGAAATCACGAGCAACAAAACGAGCCTTATACTTTTCAGTACTTCCATCTGCTGCATACTTTATCTTGTAAAGCCATTTAGAAGTGACAATTTTCTTGTCCGGGGGTCTGGGAACTACTTCCTAGACATCATTCTCCATAATAGACTCATGTTCTTTGGTCATAGCATCCTTCCATACTTGATGCTTGATAACATCTGAGAATGCTGAAGGCTCATTTTATATGATCGTGCTCATGATGGTCAGATATCCCTGATACTTGTTATGTTTCTTACTTTCACGGAAGGTTCCTCGAGGTGCAGCATGTCCTTTAACATCATCAAGTTTCCCCCTAAGCCATGAAGGCCTCTTCCTAGAAGAGGAAGCCTCAGGTGGATAAATAGGATCCATGGGTTCCTCCACATCAGACATTGTTACATCATCTACCCATAGAAACTTCGGAAGTCTTTGGACAGCTTCCACAATCGTATGGTTCTTCTTTTCCGCCACACCATTCTACTCAGGAGTATGTGGTGTAGTAGTCTCCCTCTTAATGCCAGCCTTAGGTATGCTTGAGTGAACCAACTGTAATATATCAGAGGTCTTGCTTTGGCTTGAGGGGAATGGTCCCCTTTTGAGCTTTCCTTCGACACATACACCTTCTCGAAATTCGGGCATCCCTGTCACCATTTGTCTTACATCTGGTAGAGCTTTATAATGAAGGTAGGCAAACCTTTGATGCTAAAGTTCGGATTGAAGAGATGTGTCATAAGACATGACACCTAGCAGACTTCCATCGACTTGATATAATGAATCAACACGAAACCCAAGAGTAAAGGCATTTTTAACATTATTTTTCCATACATGTACCTTGCCATTGTTGAAGGTCACCTTGTAGCCTTTGTCTTCCATTTCCGAGATGGACACCAGGTTCTTTTTGAGGTCAGGTGCATTTAATACATCCTAGAATTTCTAGCCTTCTTGAATGGTTGTCCTCTTCCTTGATTCCAAGCACTCCTCTTACCTTTGTTATTGAATTTGTCATTCCTTTGATTGCCATCAAAGGGATTTTGATCATTGTCCCGGTGTGAGTCCTTTCTATCAGGGCACTCCCTTGTATAGTGACCTGCTTTATCGCAGATGTAACATGTCCTTTTCTTCCACCCTTAGGTCCAGCCTTTCTTTTTGATTTAGTCTCGGAAGTATTTCTTTTCTTAGCATGAGAAGAAAAGGCAACAAGAGGACCTTTAGGCATGGGCATTTCTTACTCTTCTACCCTTGTTTCTTCTTGGATGCATCTTGCCATTAATTCCTTGAAACCAGGAATTACATTATTGTTCAGAAGAGTA
Source organism: Pinus taeda (assembly GCA_000404065.3). NCBI lineage: Eukaryota > Viridiplantae > Streptophyta > Pinopsida > Pinales > Pinaceae > Pinus > Pinus taeda. Next base: position 33,105 of record APFE030412632.1, read on the forward strand.
GTCCTGAACACATACCATTCGGATGGTAATCCTCCAAGAGTCATGAGTGCCATTTCCCTATCAGTAATAGTCTCCTCAATAGATAGGAGATCGTTCTTGATCTCGGTGATTCTTAAGAAGTATGCTTGCATACTCTCATCTTTACCCTTCTTAATTTCCTTCAGCTTATTTCTAAGAAACAAAACTTGATTTGCATCATTAACTTTAAATAAACTCACCAGTCTATCGTAGATTTCCTTGGAGGTGTTCAGGTCAAAGATGTAGGCCACCAAGTGCTTGTCAATCGAGTCCCGGATTATCTTCTTTGCTTTGACTTCTCTGGTTTTCCATTTGTTCTTGGCAGCAACGGATGCATTTGATGGAGGCTCAACAATATTGCCTCTCACATGGTCCAACACTCCTTGATCTTCTAGGGTTAGATCGATAGACATCTTCCATCCGTGATAGTCAACGTTCTCACGGAGCTTGTCCTCGACAGGAAAGAGTGATGAAGACCCCATAATTCTTTTAGGATTGCCTTGCCAATCTTCTCTTCGGTGATTGCTTTTGCTCTCGCTCGAGCTTTGTCTTCACCTCAGCTCTGATACCATGTTAAATTATGGCATGTTCTATGCTTAGAGCAATTTACTTTTCTTTCTTATTATTATTCATAGATTAACAATCACATGTGCATAAGTAAAATGCAGATAGAACATTAAACAATCAACAGAATACAAGCCAGGACAAGAGACACAAGATGTGGCAGCTAGCCGGGGACACGCCCCACAATGTGTGGGGAAACCCTTTGATCAAATCTTCGTTTATCTTCAATAATTCAGTAGAGAGAAATAGTACAATAAATCTGATTTATATCAGCAGTAGCAAACCCTAGATCAACAACATCAACATTAGCGGCTTCATCATCAAAACTAGGGCAGTCGATATCTTGCAAACCGACCGTCGGATTGGCTTGATTCCACCACCAAAAATGTGGCCTTCAGAGGAGGTCCAGATGGACCTACAATGCAGTTCAGAGGAGGAGGTTTGATGGTCAACACTGGTCAAAGTTTGGATCTGCAGTTGCAGCTTCAGGTTCAACAGCGTCCTTCCACGTGTGAGAGAGTCTCTTTTCTGCGCAATGGAGAAGAGCCTCTTTTCTGCGCAGGAGAGAGAGATGTGATGAGATGAGTGAGTGCAAATGAGGAAAAGTCTTTCTGTATTTATACACAACTGTTGATGTTTGAATAGATGCGACTGCTGGGCTTCCGAGCCTAGATGAGTTGTAGGTTGAATTGATAATAATTCCATAATCAAAATAAATTCATATCTCCATAAATACTTATCGGAATCGGATGATCTTTAGATCAATCCTATACCTGTCGATGAGAGGAATCCAATAAAAATATTATCAGCCATGAATAAGATGATCCACATGAAGTTTGGCCCTAGTTGCCAATTTTAACATTGGCCAATACCCTTCTACAAAATTAATTACCACAACGAAATCCTAGAGCCCAAACAAGGTCGGCTCTTTCCCATAGTCTGTGGATTTGGAGCCCAAGGGTTAGCATACTTGCAAATCTCTATAATGTTCTCAAGATAAAATTGTTAGATCATATGGTGAATCAGATCACCTAAGATAGTTTGTACCAATAGAGTGTTATTATCACCGACAAATGAAGTAACAATTTGTAAAAAAAATTATTCAGCACAATATAGGATAACACGTAGCTAACACATACCACAGATAAAAAAAAAGAAGAACAAAATGAACTAGACCCCAAAGTATTTCTATTATGATAAAAAATGTTCCCAACAGAGAAGCAACTCAATACCAGCGTTACAATTTTTTTCTCATCCAGAGATCATTCTCCTGAAAATAGAAGCTAAATGGTTTCTTTACATAGAGAAACCCCTCCAAGTGGAAAATAACAGCTAGTTGGCTTGATCCTTATCAAAATAATCTCGACCATTGAAAATAACTTGATCATCTTTTAATCTCCACTGTCGAATTTTTTATTTTGAGGAAAAGTTCGAATTCTTCTTAGAAACCACTTTTAATTAATCCAAAAAATAATATTTGAATAAATCTCCTAAAAAATTTGACTTTGACTTAACCACCATGGTCCAGGGGCTCAAATTTTCTTAAAATATCCATTTGTTCCTTGGTGGAGACCTGCAAAAATTGACCTCTTTTTGACCCACGAATTTTTAATTATTTTCCACTTGGAGAGAAATTAATTTCTCTATAATTATATTATGACTCAAAATTAATTAATTTTTTGGCTCAGGATTTTTATTTAATTTAGCCAAAAAATTAACTCTAAAGGGGATTAATAATTTTTTCCACCCTTAGATATTTTAGCCACGGTGTCTGACTGCGAGGGACCATGCACTAAAATATTTTTACATAAAATAATTTGAAATTCAACCCTTAGAAGGGGAAATACACATTTAGACTAGATCCTCAATAATTTACCCAATTCTGCGACACAATATGATCTAGTATGAAACCAAGTGTGCTTGTAATAAAATAATTCAGCCACGGTGTTTGACTACGAGGGACCATGCATTAGAATTATTCCCAAACACACTTTTACAATAGACTCAATATAACGCTAGGACTCACCTAAGACCCTTTCAACAAATTCCTTCTACTATAAGAAAAAATCTGTTGATTAGGTATGTTCAATGTTGCACGACTCGTACTTCTATAAGACTCCTCACGCTATTGACTGGTCGACTCGTATAAGACTCGGGAACGACCCGTATAAGACTCGTATAAGATTCGTCAAAATACAAAAAAACGTTAAAATATGGTAAATTTTGTTGGAATTTCTAAGTTTAATCCGTTAGAAATTCTTCCTGTACTATCTGGTTTATTTCTTCCTACTTGTTTAATTACTTAACAAGTTATGTACCATGTAAATACTGAAAATAAACACAAGTACAGTATCAACATCTACAGATCATCAATTGAAAAAAACAAGCACACAAGTGACACCGTTATTTTTGGACCAATGTCCTCGGAAAAAACCAATGCGAGAAAACCGGTGTAGCTATTTAGAGGGTTTTATTATTATGCAATTTTTAGAATACAACTAAGGTGCCAGAAATGGGTCACCCAACAGAGAATGCCCTCAGCAGTAGTACCTCTCCTCGGAGACGGATATTCCGGCTGATTAATCACCGGATGAACGATCCCACAACAACAATTGCAGCTTCCACTGCTCTGCGTCACTTTGATAGGGATTGCGTCACCCTTCCCGCATCACCAACACCCAGTCTGCCCCACGAAAATCCTCCCAGTGCTACCTCTTGGCCCTGCGTCAGCTCTACTAGCATCCGCGCAACTACTGAAGCTTCTGCGTCAACCCTCAGACCCTTTGTGTCACCCACGCTGGCCTCTTCTAGCTCTGCACAACTTCTAGCTGCCTCTGCGTAGCACCCAGCTGCCTCTGCGTCAACCTCTCTAGGCTCTGTGTTGTCTCTCTGGTACTAACTCTGCCTCTCTACTATGTATTCACTGGCCTTCGCTGCAACTCATATCACTTGTTTGATTTCTCTCAACAAACCCCGCTCCAGAAAATCGAACTGACTGATCAATCTCAGTGTGTTCTCCAACTGATCCTCAAGCCTTCTCTTATACTTTTCTAGTTGATCCATCAATGACTGAGATTAAATCTCTAATCAACGGCTAAGATTAGATTTGGCTTGATCCATGACTTTTGGAACCTTCTAACCCAGTTTTATATTAATACCCATTAATATTATTTTTCCTAAGTTTAGACTAAGGAATTCCATTAAATTTTTTAATTATTTTAATATCTCCCAAATCGTTTAGAATCTGCCCAAACCATTTCTGTGTCTTGAATATCTGATGTGCTTTAGCCTCTCCACCAATTGTCATGGCTAGAGGACATTTGATGCTACCCCAAATCAACAAATTTTAAGCGCAAAAAAGAAACTAATGATAATTCCAATCCTTATAAGTGATGAAAACCACAATATATGAAATAATTCATAACAACATCTCATATTTATAAAATTACAACATAACATATTCGATTTTTGTAAGCAAAACATTTAGATACTGAATAAGAAAATGACTCATGATTCCATAATTAAAATAAAAAATGTTAGCAAGTTCAAAATTCAAATACATGTCATAAATGATAAATGATTGTCTCATACCAATATTTCCAGCATTTAGGATCATTGGCCATCTAAAAACCAACAAACAAATCAATGCGAAAAATGCCCAAAATGCTTTTGGAACACTCAAAATTGTTAGTATACAAAACCCAAAAAACACCAAGTGAAATGATAGAATAAAAGATATCAATTTTTACACTATGCAATTAAGGAAAAGCCAAGGTAACTTGACTTTTTTCAGAGCTGATTTTATTGTTGTTAGGACAACAACTAATTTAGCCTTCAAAGGAAATATCTTGGAGAAATCTTCAAAGGATTGGAGGTGAAACTTGGTGCAAGGTGGGAATGAACTTCTTTTGTATTTGAAGATGGGTACTCCAATCGAGGAGAATCCCAAGTCTTCAAACTTTGAGGCACTTATTATTCCTTAAGATCTTTGCCAAGAAAAAATATTAGTAGATAGGTGCCCCCTACACGTGAAACCTTGAAAATAAGTCATCCAACCGAGATAAACATATAATTTAGGATTTCGAAGTATAAGAAAAAGAAATAGACTAATCCAATAACCAAATTTGAAGAGTCTATTCTTACTGGGTGACAACACCTCTTCAATGGCCTATTACAACAATAATAAAGCATTTTCTTCCCTCCAATTTCCCTTTCCCTCCACCTCATTTCCAAAAAAGAAAAGAAAAAAAAAAAAATTGCCTTCTGATGGTCAACAGGTCTTATGCGGGTCTTATGACAAACCCGTGGGTCTTATACGGGTAGATGGGTTTAATAAAATACCCACCGAGTCCAGGTCTTAAGTGCAGTGACTCGGCTTGCTATAGAACCCGCCAAGTGTAATGACCCATCATTAATATAGAGAACACAAGAATATTAGCATGCATACGATGCATGCATATGATAGCTACATATGCATGTATTGCATGCACTGCACTAGTAACTATATTCTAAATTAACTAAAAATATTAAATATCCTCACACTCCTTCAAATAGAAAAGTCGCATTCACCCATCAGCACACATATTACTTAATGCATCATGATTAATGAGCAATTACCAATGATATTAAGTTAAGAAGTATAAAGTAAAAGGGTTATAAAAGAAATAGATGTAAAAATTAAGTGAATTCTTAAAAAAGGTTATATAATTATCTATCCCAGAATTTTAATAAAGTATATTAATAAATTATTACAAGGATAAATTAAACCAAAATAAAGTTCCTATGTATGAACTTAGGACATTTTAATTAAACAAATTAAATCTTTAATCAAGACAAAAACCCACGTGAATATATCTTTAAAAGAAGGATAAGACTCACGTTACATTCAAGAGGTGTCGCTAAGAAAGGAAGTGGTGCGCTTGCTGGTGGAGAGAGCAACCACTGCCAAGGAACAATGGGTAAGTAGAGGCTGAAGTTGAAGATGAGGGAGGAGAAACAGGAGAAAAATTTGTACACAGAGTTTATCATCAGGAACAATTGAGCCTTGCTTGTTCTGAAGTTTCTGGGCATGGGGGAACAGTTTGCATCAATTGAGAAGCACACTGGACTGAGTATCTAGGTTGTACTCAGTTTGGCTGGGTGGTTTTGGTCTTTTGGTAACGGGAGACGGGAGCGAACTAGAGAAGTTTTGAAGCATCTTCATCCACAACAGATCAGGTAAGTACTTCTCATCGAATCAATCAATCAGATATACAAAGTTTTGCATAAATTTAGAACAGGTTCATAAGGTTTCATACTCAGTTCAGGATAGATGGCTCTTTAAAACTCCTTTACAATCTTTACAGTTTCAGTAATGGCTCTTTAAATTAGTTCGGCTCTTACATCTGGTATCATAGCTCAATTCAAACCCTTCGGGACCTTACAGGCCCTACATAACCGAAAATATATATATTTGCTTTGTCAAATTCTGCAATGTAGTTAAAAATAGAATCATATTAAAAACCAAGTTAAAAAAAAAAAACAGGGTTTTATAAAAGAGTAAATGGAGCGCTAGAAATTTTATCCGTTGTGAGGACGAACTTTTTTCTGCTTGGGTGTAAGAAAATGTTCATTTTCTCGATAGCTTAGCATTGAGTTTTCTATTGTTATTTTAATTTTCGTTATTCCACATCATTTCCTTCTTGGATTGTGATAGCGGCTTGAAAAACATGACCAAGGTAATTGTATATAGTCAAAATTGAATTTTATGAGGATTTCTATAATATTCCTAATTAGCCATGGCTAATTGGAATATTCGATTTTGCTTATTTTCGCCTTCTATAGTTATTTATAAATAAAAAGGTGAGGGAAAGGGGACGTGACTCACTTTTAGATTAAAAGTCACTTCCTAGTAGCACAATGTGACTTAAAGATGGAGCCAAGGGGGCCAAAGGGGGACGCAGAGATGGAGCACACGCAGACACTTGGAGGGACTGCACAGAAGGGAAGAAACACTTGGCAAGAGAGGAATCACGTTGGAGAAGGTGGGCCTTGGGATTGAGAGAGTCAAAGGCTATAAAGGAGGGAGGAGCTTCCTCAATTTGGCATTTGATTATGTGCATTTGAGCTAGTCACTTCGACTTAGAGCACGTTGGCTGTTTAGCTAGTCTGCAGCATTGTTTAGTGCATTGAGTGTTTCCGTTCGGAGATCTCACCCTTAGCCCCAGGGGACTTCGAGTGCCTGCTCGGGCAAGGTATTTCCATCAACATTTTTGCAGTAGTTTCATCAACATTTTTGGCAGGAGGTTGAACATCTTGGAGGACTGTGCAGCACTGAGAGGGATGACGCAGTTCTTTCTGGCAGGAGTTCTGGATTGAGGGTTTGCAGTAGGATTTGTGCTGGGAGATTGAGCAGGGGATTAGCTCTTGCATATTGGAGGGTTTTGGCAGAGGTTTCAGGCAGATTACTGGAGGGTTTCATTCAGTGGTAGCGCAGAGCATTAAGGGACTGCGCAGAACCCCACGGGGGGTGATTTTCGAGGGTCGGCCATTTCATAAAAGCTTTCTGGGCTTTTCTGGGTTTCTTGAGTAGAGTTCGATCCAAAGTTTCAACCTTTTTTGAGGAGGGGAACAACCCCAAATCCTCATTTGATTTCCAGCAGCAACAACATCATGGTAGTTCTCTAGCAGCTGGGACGCAGATCAGAGAGAGGCCATTCCTTTGCTATTCTGAGTGTATTTCTTCACTTGCCTAGTGCAAGTTGAGGTGCCATCTTTCTGATCACCTCCTGTACTCATTCTATTGCTCAGTATAATAAAATGGCTTAGCATTTCTCTCTGCATTTCTTGAGTATCTGCTTATATTTCATGTTTATATTATTATATATTGTACCACTGTTATTTTTATCATTTTGAGCTTCCCGGTTATTATATCATTTGTACGTATTTGGTTGGAGTTGTTGGGGTTTTGGAGAATATCTCTAAAACGAGATATTACAGTGGTATCAGAGCATAGATCTGGCTCAGCGTGTGGAGCTAGCAATCTATGACACCGGGGGAAAAGCCCTACATCTGTTACAGAGGTAGGAGATAGAGAGACACTGGACGTAGGTTGGAGAACACCTACAGAGAGGGGGACTGTGTTCGAGTGGTGGACACAGAACAGGAGGAGCCTGCAGTGAATGCAGAGCAGGAGGATCTAATGGCAGATGAGGACGGGAAGAGATTTGCGGATATGCTCCTCAAATCAGTGCAGGATCTGTCGAGGCAGATTGAGGTGATGGGGTAGAGATTCACGGTAGTAGAGACTAGACTGTGTGAGAGCCCACGGGTTTCCTAGGTTGGTGAGGGATTGGGTGCATCCCACCATTTGCCAGAGCAGCGTGATACTACTCAGCAGGTGGCCTCACATGTCCCTACACGCTCTACCATGCCCACTTTCTTAGGAGCAGAGATGGGGGCACGAGCCCGGTCATATGGGTGATTATTTTGCAGAGTACCAGGCCTATGGGCAAGAGTTTAGGGAGGCTCTTTCATTCAGAGATTTTGTTAAGCTCTAGTGGGATAGTAGACCCCGCGACCATCATAGAGGGTACCGACATTACCATGATGGTGACACCCACTGGGCAGCGAGTAGATTCCATTTGCCTACGTTTGATGGTTCATCAAACAGTTCGGCAAAGTCTTGGGTGGAGAAGCTGGACATTTATTTCCAGCTTAACCAGATGTCGGAGACAAAGGCCATCAAGGTGGCAACATTGCATTTGGATGGTGAGGCTTAGGATTGGTGGTTTCATGGGATGATTACACTCGGACACTCCACAGTGATGACATATGCCGAGTTCACCAGGAGGTTGATGGAGTGATTTGATTGGAGGGATTCAGAGCAACATTTTGTTGAGCTGACGAGGCTCAAACAGACAAGGAGCCCAGAGACCTACATTGCAGATTTCTTGAGGGTCTCAGTGATGGTGCCAGATCTATCCACGACACGGAGGATCTATATGTATGTTGAGGGGTTAGCAGAGCCACTTCGGGGTTTAGTCCGATCCACTAGACCAACCACACTCCAGGACGCTATTAGCAAGACCTGGGACTTACAGGATGTCTTACCCAGGACCCGGACACCTTACCCCTAGAGACAAAATTTCCAGTCTAAGGGGAAGGATGTGAGGATTTCACCTCCAAAGGGGAATCTAGGACGAGCACAGGTTGATGATGATGCCAGGAGGGAGCTGAAGAAGAAGTAGTTGTGCTTCACCTGTCAGGAGCCGTGGGCACCAGGAGATAGATGTGTTGCTGGCAAAGCACATTTTATTGAGGTCTTCTTCGAGAGCAATGGGGACGAGGATGATGAGGATGATGTGGAGGCAGGAGATAGTCATGCCGTGCAGGGACCTTTGCCACCTCCACCGCCAGCAGCAGGTGGTGCATCTTTTGCACCTACCGAAGGGGCCCTTGCAGCATTGCGAGGAGTTCCCAAGTATCTGACGCTATGCGTACGGGGGACAGTACGTGGCCAACGAGTATTAGTTTTGGTTGACAGTGGGGCAACACAAAACTTCATTGATGCATAGATGGTTGAGCGGAGAGGTATACAGATAGAGAGCTTCGATGGGTTTTCAGTTTTGGTCCCAGGAGATCAGACCATGATGTGTGCTCGTTATGTTCCAGAGCTGTCAGTGGCGATGGGCACCTACACATTGACTGACCACTTTTTCGTGGTCGATATTCTAGACACCAATGTGATACTGGGTGTTTAGTGGCTTATCACTCTAGGGAAGGTCACGACAGATTGGAAGACCTTAGAGATGGAGTGGGATGATGAGAAGACAGGGAGGCATGAGAAGATATGGGGACAGGACACATATCCGCCTTAGACTGTTTCGGCTCATCGGATGGAGGCAGTCTTTCGGAAGGGAGACATAGAGTGGGCAGTGGAGTTGCGTGCATCAGAGGCAGGGACTGCAGGGCCGAAGGTACATCCAGAGATACAGTCCACCCTTGACCGGTATGCCATAGTGTTTGGGGAGATTCCGCCAGGACAGCCATCGGACCGGGGTTTTGAGCACACCATTGAGCTTGACCAGGGCATATACCACCCCTATAAGCACCCCAAGGCCTATCGGGATGAGATTGAGTGGGCTATCCAGGAGTTGCTGGCTCTTGGGCAGATTCGGCTGAGCATGAGTCCTTTCGCTTCTTTCGTGGTGTTGGTGAAGAAGAAGGACGACACATTGAGAATGTGCATTGACTACAGGACCTTGAACAAAAAGACACTGAAGAACAGGTGCCCCATACCCAGGATCGACGAGTTGATGGATGAGTTGAGAGGAGCACGGTTCTTCTCAAAGATTGATTTGAGATCTGGGTACCATCAGATTCGCGTGAGGGAGCAGGACATTCCCAAGACCGCCTTTAGGGTCACTGTGGGCACTTTGAGTTCTTGGTGATGCCCTTTCGGCTAACCAACGCCCCCGCCACATTTCAGTCTTGCATGAATCACATCTTCTGCAGTCACTTGAGGAAGTTTGTGTTGGTATTCTTTGATGACATTCTCATTACAGTAGGACTTGGGAGGAGCATCTCTAGCACATGGAGACAATGTTGCGTATCTTGCAGGAGTAGCAGTTCTATTGCAAACTCTCCAAGTGTGAGTTTGGGTTGACAAAGATGTTGTATTTGGGGCACATCATAGGGGTGGACGGAGTGAGAGTCCATGAGAAGAAGATTAGAGCCATTAGAGAGTGGCCGGAGCCGAGGAATGTGATAGAACTCTGAGGATTCATTGGCATTTGTACTTACTACTGGAAGTTCGTCAAGAGTTTCTCACAACTTGGTGCACCCCTGACAGATTTGACGAGGAAGGGGGCTTTTAGTTGGTCGGATACAACGCAGCGAGCCTTTGATAGGCTCAAGGAGGTTATGAGTAGCTGCCCAATGCTTGCATTGCCAGATTTCACGCATCTATTTGTTTTGGAGTGTGACGCGTCGGGAGAGGGGATCGGCGCAGTATTGATGCAGGGAGGTCACCCTATAGCCTATGAGAGCCGGAAGCTCCTTCCGCACGAGAGGTTGTATTCTATATACGACAAGGAGATGCTAGCCATCATGCATGCATTGGCCAAGTTCTGACAGTATTTAGTGGGTAACAGGTTTAGGGTGAGGACTGATCACAACAACGTCAGATTCTTTTTGGAGCAGAAGCAGCTATAGGAGAGGCAACAGAAGTGGATTAGCGAGATCCAAGCATATGACTTTGACATTGAGTATGTCAAGGGTAAGAACAACGTGGTAGCAGATGCTCTTTCACGTAGACCAGCCACGTTGTCTCTTATGAGCTTGGACACAGACTGGAGAGCTCGACTCTTAGTAGAGTACTCCGAGGACAGGTTTGCATGTGAGGTTTTGGATGGGCAGGTGGCGGATGACAGGTATAGGGTGGTCGATGAGATCATCTACTACAGGGATCGGATCTTCTTGACTGATGGATCTCAGCTCAAGAAGAAGATACTCTAGGCATCACATGATTCACCATTGGCCGGCCACAGGGGTTTACCAAAACCTACAAGGCCATTAGAGAGAGGTTCTCATGGAAGGGCCTCCAAGGAGGACGTACTCCAACATATTCGGGAGTGCGACGTTTGCCAGAGGAACAAGGGGGAGATGAGCCATCTCGTGGGTTTATTACAACCTCTTCCCATTCCGGAGGGGAAATGGGCGAGTATTTCGATGGACTTCATCATAGGGTTGCCCATGGTACAGGGCAAGGATTGTATCTTTGTCGTCGTCGATCGACTAACAAAGTACGCACATTTCTTTGCCATATCTGCACACTACACATCAGCACAAGTGGCTGAGCTGTTCTTTAGAGAGGTCTTTAGGCTACATGGTCTTCCTAAGACCATCGTCAGTGACAGGGACAACCGTTTCATGGGTGGGTTTTGGCAGGAGCTTTTTCGACTAATGGGGATGGAGTTGACACCAAGCACCAGTTATCACCCACAGACAGACGGACAGACTTAGATAGTTAACAAGTGGCTGGGTGGCTACTTGCGTAACTATGTCAGTGGGCAGCAGAGAGCACGGCTGAAGTGGCTGCATCTAGGGGAATACTGCTACAACACTACACATCACATGTCCATTGGTATGTCACCATTTTATGCTTTGTATGGGTATCATCTTTTATCTTTTGTTGACATGATGTTTGGTGATAGCAAGGCTCCGAGAGCCAAGATTTGGATTCAAGAGAGTCAGGATATCCTCTGAGCTCTCAAGGATAACATGGCTACAGCGCATAACCAACAGAAGTTGTATGCTGATAGGGGTCAGGTGGAGAGATAGTTTGAAGTAGGGGGCATGGTCTACCTATGATTACAGCCATACCGACAGTCGTCACTGAAGCAGAAGGGAGCTAAGAAGCTCAAGCCCCGCTTTTATGGGCCATACAGGGTGATACACAGGATTGGACGGGTTGCATATGAGTTGGAGCTGCCTCAAGGCAGCAAGATTCATAACGTTTTTCATGTATCATGCCTGAAGAAGACATTGGGGCAGTAGGTGACAGTGACAGATGAGCTACCACCCATGGATGATGAGAGGCATTTGGTGTTGCAGCCAGAGGCTATTATTGATACCAGGGAGAGGCAGCTGCGGAGTAGGACGGTCCGAGAAGTCTTGGTGAGGTGGAAGAATTTGTCTGGTGAGGATGCCACTTGGGAGAGTGAGAAAATCTTGCAGCATCCATCACTTCAGTTGCTTGAGGACAAGCAACATTTTGGCGGGGGAGACTGTAATATTCCTAATTAGCCATGGCTAATTGGAATATTCGATTTTGCTTATTTTCGTCTTCTATAGTTATTTATGAATAAAAAGGTGAGGGAAAGGGGACATGACTCACTTTTAGAATAAAAGTCACTTCCTAGTAGCACAACGTTGTGACTTAAAGGGGGAGCCAAGGGGGCCAAAGTGGGACGTAGAGATGGAGCCCGCACAGACACTTGGAGGGATTGCGTAGAAGGGAAGAAACACGTGGCAAGAGAGGAATCACGCTGGAGAAGGTGGGCCTTGTGATTGAGAGAGGCAAAGGCTATAAAGGAGAGAGGAGCTTCCTCATTTTGGCATTCGATTATGTGCATTTGAGCTAGCCACTTCAACTTAGAGCACGCTAGCTGTTTAGTTAGTCTGCAACACTGTTTAGTGCATTGAGTGTCTTCGTTCGAAGATCTCACCCTTAGCCCCGGGGGACTTCGAGTGCTTGTTCGAGCAAGGTATTTCCATCAACATTTTTGCAGTAGTTCCATCATCATTTTTTGCAGAAGGATTGAGCATCTTGGAGGACTGCGCAACATTGAGAGGGATGACGTAGTTCTTTCTGGCAGGAGTTCTGGATTGAGGGTTTGCAGTAGAATTTGTGCTGGGAGATTGAGCAGGGGATCAACCCTTGCATATTGGAGGATTTTGGCAGAGATTTCATGTAGATTATTGGAGAGTTTCATTCAGTGGCAGCGCAGAGCATTGAGGGACTACGCAGAACTCCAAGGGGCTGATTTTCGGGGGTCGGCCATTTCAGAAAAGCTTTGTGGGTTTTCTTGTATTTATTGAGTAGAGTCCGATTCTAGAGTTTCAACATTTTCTGAGGAGGGGAACAACCCCAAATCCTCATTTGATTTCCAGCAGCAGCAGCAGCATGGCAGTTCTCCAACAACTGGGACGCAGATCAGAGAGAGGCCATTCCTTTGCTATTCTGAGTGTATTTCTTCACTTGCCTAGTGCAAGTTGAGGTGCCATCTTTCTGATCACCACCTATACTCATTCTATTGTTCAGTATAATAAAATGGCTTAGCATTTCTCTCTGGATTTCTTGAGTATCTGCTTATATTTTACGTTTATATCATTATATATTGCACCACTGTTATTTTTATCATTTTGAGCTTCCTGGTTATTATATCATTTGTACGTATTTGGTTGGAACTACTGGGGTTTTGGAAAATATCTTTGAAACGGGATATTACAATTTCGGCACAGTTAACTCAATATCTCTAAGTCTTTCTGCAAGTTTCGTTCTTTATTAACTCCACTTTATGGCTTAGCATGTAAATGTACAAAATTCCAGCAATTGACTTAATAGGTTTTTCCACCAACGACACATATTTATTGAAATATTGCAGTGGATCCATTCTTAACTTATCTGGAAACTTCAAAGTAGGTTCCGATTATTATATGCTATCACTTCAGAAGCTCCAAATTATTACACGCGGAGCATTTCAGTACATTTATTTTATGTTGACCAGGGCAATATGGGTTTTCATAAATATGATCCTATCGAAGAGGGATCTTACATGAAACCAATTTCCTAAATACGCATTATATAAATAAGTTTTGAAAACCGATTTTCTAATTATGTGTCTTTATTACCAAATTCGCCGAATTGGACAAGAAAAAAATAAAAAAATAAATCGAAGATTAATAAGTCAATTCGAAATTTAGTACGTGATATCCAGTTCCTGGATTAATAAGATCTAGAAAGACAGACTGAACCAAGCTAATGAGATTTCCGTAGTTGATAACTTATAATACCTCGACCTAAAGTGGTAAAATAGAATTTTTACATGCCTAACTAGTATCAAAAGAATCTGTGGATAACCAAGGTAAGGGTGACGTACAAAAGAAAAAGGAAAGAGGCAAGCTTCCTCGAATCACAGACTCAAGTTTTGATTGGTTTGATAAAAAAAATAAAATTTGGTTTCACTCAGGATTTGGGCTAGTTATCAGAGGTGTGTTTTGTCTCATCTTTGTTGAGATTTTCTGTTTTAAATAAAATAGGCAAAAATCTCAGTAGGTGACAACAATAGGAATTTGTTGCTAGATTAGCTCCAGGTTGTTGGGAGAGAGTTAATGCATCCTATATTTGATGTGAGAGGATTTATGAGGCAGTTAGATTCTCCTAGCTATAAAACAGGTATCCATACGGATTGTTTTTTGGGTGAGAGTTTGTGAGGAATTGATTAATTTTTGTAATCTCCTGTTTGATTAATAAAGATTGCCGATGCCTATGTTTGGTGGACGTAGCCCAGATTGGTTGGGTGAACCATGTTAATTTGCTGTGTCTCCTGTGCATGATTATTTTTGTTGTGTATATTTGTTTGGTTGCTGCACACCTTGCCTCTAACAATTGGTATCAGAGCAAGTTGGAGGCGTCATGTGAGCGTGAGGGTGCTGAGTTTGCTGCGTGGACCAACTGATTGCGTGGAGGTGGAGAATGCTGAGCGTGTGTATAATTTATTGAATGCTGGTGTGGTGCGTATAACCTATTGAACTGCGTGCGTATACCAGAGCAGATTGGACCTGCGTACGTGGATTTGATTGTTTGGTGTTGCGTTGAAAAGCCTGAACGCTGGTTAATATTCTTGTTCAGCCGTATGCTGCTGGTATTGCCTGGTGTTGCGTGGAGATGGTCTACTTCCTTACTTGGTGGTGCATTGGATAAGGTAGCATGCTGGAGCGCAGTTGATTGCTGGGGGTGCGCTGACATCCAACCTACGTGGAGCTATATATTGGACGCAAGGCTGCTTTGAAGGACCAGATTGATGCCCGCTTTGCTGGGCGCTACAACTGGTTTTTTTTTCGCGTCGGGAGGGCCAGCCACTTGAATCAACCATACTCTTGGGCCTATATTGAATTTAAGAGAGAAGAAGATGTTATTGATTTCGCCGGAGCATTTAAATGGCCATTTTTAAAGAGGGCATGATTGCTGGTGCATAACCTTACATTGCGTGGAGGTGGTATTGCTGGTGCGTACTCCAGTGTTGAGGTATTTTTTAAAAAAACTTGCGCGAAGTTTGTCTTTTGTGCATATTATTTGGTGCGGTGTATTACCTGGTGCGTGTGTATTACCTGGTGCGTGAATATTTTTTTTATGTGCGCGCGCCAACTGCGTTGATAAACCCGCAGTTGTTTTTTTTTATTTGGTTTTTTGTTCTAAATGAATTTCCATCAGCACGCATTTGTTGAAAGGCGCATTTTGACTTGATTAAAATACGCCAGTGCTCCATTGACGCACTGTTCCAGTGCTTTACTCGGTTGTGTACTATAACTTGCAGAGTCAACAAATATTTTTTTTTTTGTAAAGCAAAGGCTTGTAATATAAGGCATAGGCAGTTTTTTTTTTAATTGCTGGTATGTAAAAGGTGGTTTTGGAGATTATTGTTTTTGGTTGATACAAGATGGCGAAAACTCAGAGTGCCCGGTTTGAAATTGAGAAGTTTAATGGCAAAAATAACTTCGAGATCTAGAAGGTGAAGATGTACGATTTGCTTGTCCAACATGGTGTGGCAAAGGCGTTGTTGGGCAAATCCAAACAGCCTTACAACATCACAGATAATGAGTGGGCCGGGATGGATGAAAGAGCAATAAGTGCAATTCGACTGTGTCTGGCGGATGATGTCTTGTTTAATATCGTGTCGGAAACAACAGCTGCTGGTTTGTGGACGAAACTGGAGAAACTGTACATGACCAAATCCTTAACCAATAGGATTCTCCTGAAGCGACAGTTGTACAGTTTGCAAATAAAGGAAGGTACATCAATTGCTGATCATTTAAATGCTTTTAATACTCTTCTTGTGCAATTACAAAGTATAGAAGTAAAAATTCAATCCGAGGATAAAGCTATTACTTTATTGTGCTCGTTGCCCGAGTCATGGGATCATTTTGTTACTTCTATAAGTCTTAGTTCATCAGAAGCTATTGAGTTTGATGATGTAGTTGCATCCTTATTATCGGAAGAAACAAGGAGAAGGTCGCATTCCGAAACCTCTACATCAGAAGCTATGATGGTTAGAGGTTGTTTGAAAGAAAGACGCTCCAGGAGGCCGAGCGACTCACCTTCAAAGTCGAAAGGGAAGAAGAGTAAGCTAAAGTGTTGGTTTTGTGGCAAATCAGGGCATTTAAAGGACTGCTGGAAGCGACAGCAGCAAACTTCTAAAGCAGATTCTTCGACAGAGAAGGAGGCAAATACGACAGATACAGGTTCGACATCTGGTTCAGGTATGAGTGATGAAGTATTATCAGTTAATGTGTCAAATCATGGTCAACATTGGTTGTTAGATTCCGGTGCATCAAACCACATGTGTATCCATAAAGAATGGTTTAAGGAATATAAATCAATTAATGATGGAGTTGTGTACATGGGTAATGATGTAACATGTAATATTGTTGGGATTGGAAGCATACAACTA
This sequence comes from Pinus taeda, assembly GCA_000404065.3. Taxonomy (NCBI): domain Eukaryota; kingdom Viridiplantae; phylum Streptophyta; class Pinopsida; order Pinales; family Pinaceae; genus Pinus; species Pinus taeda. Next base: position 49,901 of record APFE030412632.1, read on the forward strand.
CAAATGTTTGATGGGACAACTAGAATATTAATTGATGTGAGGCATGTACCAGATTTAAGGAAAAATTTGATTTCATTAGGAGCACTTGATTCAAATGGATATAAAACTGTAATTCAAGGTGGAGTAATGAAAATTTATAAAGGCATTTTACTAGTTATGAAAGCTAAGAAAGTAGGAAATCTATTTTAGTTAGAAGGAAGTATAGGGTCAGATTATGTGTCTATGATATCTGAACATGACAGTAGTTCCATTCACTTATGGCATCAAAGATTGGGGCATACGAGTGAAAGAGGGTTGAAAATTTTGGCTGATCTAAAATTACTTCCAAATCTAAATTCTGGAAAGTTAGATTTCGGTAAGCTTTGTCTATTTGGAAAACAAAGTAAACAAAATTTTAAAACAGGCAAACATACTAGTAAAGGAATACTTGATTATATCCATTCAGATGTTTGGGGTCCAGCCCCTACAACTTCATATGGTGGTTCGTCATATTTTGTATCATTTATTGATGACTTTTCTAGGAAAGTGTGGGTCTACATGTTGAAAAAGAACTCTGATGTTTTTTTAGTTTTCAAGTAGTTTAGAGAATTGGTAGAAAACAACACTGGTAGAACAATAAAGTGTTTAAGAACTGACAATGGTGGTGAGTTTACTTCCAATGAGTTTGACAGCTATTGCAAGGATGTAGGGATCGAGAGACATAAGACCACGGTTTATACTCCTCAGCAAAATGGAGTTGTTGAACGCATGAACATGACTCTTCTAGAGAGAGTAAGGAGTATGCTGAGTAACGCCAGGTTGCAAAAGGAGTTGTGGATGGAAGCGGTGGCAACAACTTGTTATGTGATAAACCGATCTCCATCAACAACGATAGGCTGCAAGATTCCGCAAGAGGTATGGAAAGGACACCCTTGTGACTATTCTAAACTCAGAGTGTTTGGTTGTGATTCATATGCTCTAGTGCCTAAACATCAGCGAACTAAATTAGATCCAAAGTCTAAAAGGTATATCTTTATTGGGTATGGTGTTGGAACAAAGGGATATAGATTGTGGGATCCTACTACCCGCAAAATCATCATCAACGGAGATGTAAAGTTTAATGAATCCTCTCTTGTACAATTAGATGTAGATAGTAGATTGAAACAGGATGATGTCTCTGACTTTCAGCACATTCAGTTTGATAGCATTTATAATGATAGTCATGATGACCATAGTTCAGATACTAGTCATGAATAGGTTTCAGAATCAGAACATGAACAATGTTCAGGTTTAGATCATGAACATGTCTCAGATACTGATCATCAAGAAGTTCCTACAGATGGTATTCAGCCAATTGAGGAAGCACCAAAAACATCCTTAAGGAGGTCGACAAGAATCAAACGGCCACCAAGAAGGTATGATGATTATGTTACTTCAATTGCATTTACTGCTAATGACGATGAACCTCTGTGCTATCAGGAAGCAATAGAAGGTTCGAAAAGTGACAAGTGGAAAGCAGCCATGAAGGACGAAATGATGGCCTTGGGTAAGAACGACACATGGGATCTGGTTGAGCTTCCGAAAGACAGGAAAACTGTGGGGTGTAAATGGGTTTTTCAAGCTGAAACGGGGTGTGAATGATAAGGAAGACAGGTACAAAGCGCGGCTGGTTGCAAAAGGGTTTTCTCAGAAAGCCGATATTGACTTTCATGAGGTTTTTTCACCAGTGGTTAAAAGATTCAATTATAATTGTGTTAGCATTAGTGGCTTTGCTTGATTTAGAGTTGCAGCAATTAGATGTTAAGACTGCATTTCTACATGGAGACTTAAATGAGGAAATATATATGGAACAACCAGAAGGGTTTGTTCAGTATCACAATGAGAAGTTTGTTTGCAGGCTCAAGAAGTCATTATATGGCCTGAAGCAGTCGCCTCGGCAGTGGTATAAGAAGTTTGATTCTATCATGATGAGTCAGAAATATGTTAGAAGTGAATATGATCATTGTGTTTATTTTAAGCAATTTAAAAATGGCATATTCATTATCTTAGTATTGTATGTTGACGATATGATTTTAGAAAGCAAAAGCATAGAAGAAATCAACAAGTTGAAGGCTCAGATGGCAAGGACATTTGATATGAAAGATCTAGGAGCAGCAAGACAGATTTTGGGCATGGAGATTTTCAGAGACAGGAGCAATGGTAAGCTATGGCTATCACAATAGAATTATATTGAGAAAATACTTTTGAGATTTGGTATGAATAAGCCTGTGTCAATCCCTTTAGCTTCCCATTTTAAGCTTTCTTCGAGTTTATGTCCTAATACAGATGAAGAAAAGGATTATATGTCTTGAATTCCTTATGCCAATATAGTAGGATGTTTGATGTATGTGATGGTATGTACGCGACCAGATATTTCTCATGCTGTTGGGGTTGTCAGCAGGTACATGGCAAATCTGGGTAAAGAACACTGGTCAGCAGTGAAATGGGTGCTTCGGTACTTGAGAGGCATAAGTAGTTATTGTATTTCTTACAATAAGAGTAGTGAATTTTTTTGCGGATATGTTGATTCTGATTTTGCAGGTGATTTGGATAAGAGAAGGTCAACTTCAAGGTATGTCTTTACTCTTGCAGGTGGAGCTATCAGCTGGATGTCAAAGCTACAGAAAATTGTTGCTTTGTCCACTACTGAAGCAGAATACATTGTTGCTTCTCATGCTTGCAAAGAGGCGGTTTGGTTGAAAGGTTTGCTTGGTGAGTTTGGTAGGTTACACGACAACATCAGGTTACTTGGTGATAGTCAAAGTGCAATACATTTGGCTAAGAATCCGGCCTATCATAGTAAATCAAAGCATATTCCAATTAAGTACCATTTTGTAAGACAGGTTATCACTGAAAGGGGAGTCTCTCTTGAAAAGGTGCATACAAAGGAGAACTGTGCAAACATGTTCACGAAACCAGTTTTGTTGGAGAAGCTACGATGGTGTTTGGCTTCTCTTGGCTTGCAGAAAAGATAAAATAATAATAACAGGGCATTAGGAGAATTGTTGTCAAGGTGGAGATTGTTGAGATTTTCTGTTTAGAATAAGATAGGAAAAATCTCAGTTGATGACAACAATAGGAATTTAGTTCCTAGATTAGCTCCAGTTTGTTGGGAGGGAGTTAATGCCTCCTATATTTGATGTGAGTGAGTTAATGAGGCTGTTAGATTCTCTACGCTATATAACAGGCAATCATTCGGATGTTGGCTAAGAGAGTGAGAGGTTTTGTGAGGATTTCTTGATGTCATCTCCTGTTTGATTAATAAATTGCCGATGCCTATGTTGTGTGGACGTAGCCCAGATTGGTTGGGTGAACCACGTTAAACTCTTGTGTTTTATGTGCTAGATTTATTCTGCTGTGTGTTTATTTGTTTGCTGTGCATCTGGGACCAACATCCTCGACTTTCACTTACTTTTATATGGTGTCTGCATATGGAGGTTATATTTTCATTCGTATATATGTTACCGGGAGATACTATATCACATCCAATTGCATGTACATCCTAGGAATGCTTCTTATGATGCAAATCCGATTTGGTTTTCAACATGTGCAACCTGATAAGAACATGACTACCATGGGGATCTTTTTCTCGTTGTAGATCGTATACCAATTATTTCCTTTCTCTCATAGCATAAACCAACAACATGGTCATCATTTATGTTTAACTTTCACATCTTGCTTTTATTCTTTCCAGCGGGGCTTTATTTTCGTTGCAAAAGATGAGCAGATGCAATTATTTTTGTTGTTGTGATATATGGCCTTACTAGCTTATATTTGGTTGGAGTGATGGTTCATTTGATCATTGTCGCAACTCTAGTTGTGTGCCCTATTAGTGTTGTAGAAATATCTTCAACTATGCATGAAAAACTTGGCCACTTTGGTTCACAATAAACCTAAATTTACATCTACAGTTGCCAACAAAGGCTCAAGTAATTTTAAAGCATCTGGTAAGGTGTCTACAGATCAGCAATTTTCATTCTAGAGAAAGGGTGAAGGCATCATACTCTATGGTGTACTTTACTTACTTATGAAGTATGTCACCCATTACACATGGGTGACATCATAGGCAAACTCGTCTCCCTCTATCGTTCTTGTTTTTAGGGATGCCCATGGTGACAAGGTTATCTTTGATGACTATCGTGAAGCGTACTTCCGACTCAAACAAAATACCCCTCCTAATGCTAACGTAATGTCATGGTGGAACTATCAAATCACAATAATGAGAAACAAAAATGTGAAACTTGAGTACTTGAAGGAAGCATTTGCAATATCTAATTTGATAGTGAGAATTTACAAAGATAAGCCACCAAATTTCAACCATACCTTGGCATACCCACAAGAGAACTATCTCAAATTTCATTTTTTAGGCCATACATTGTTAGTATCACAGTTGGACCACAAGCATTACAAGGTAGTTTAATCCTCGGACCTTCATTTAGCATAATTATGGGTCACCCATAAACCCATGGTCGAAGGCCATTTTCTAGGCCATACATTGTTTGTATCACAGTTGGCCCACGAGCAATACAGGGTAATTCTATCCTCAAACCTTCATTTAGCATGGTAATGGGTCAACCACACAAAACCCTTATCATTGCCAACTTGGTTTTGGGTCACCCACAAACACACAGCTATGGGTCAACCACACAAAATCTTTGTCTTCGTCAGCACTTGGCACATCTGGTCATGGGTCATCCACAAACCCATGATTATGTTTTAATCACACAAAACCCTTGTCTTCAACAACACTTTCTTTGGGGTCATCCACAAACCCACGGTTATGGGTCAACCACACAAAACCCTTCTTTAGCTCATATTCAATAAAAGCTTCTAAGGAGGGAACTTGACACAATGGGGACTATTGTTTCCTAAGGGGTAACGATTGATATGAATGGAAAGTGGTATCCATTCATGGTATTTACCCCTAGTATTGAATGATGTAATTCAAGAAGGCAACAAAAATACTATAAATAATGGATCTCACCTTTCAAAAGGACAAATTCGTCCACAACGATGTAGTGGTAAAACTTTCTCTCTTTTAATAAATGGCTATCTTTCATTTCATGTGTTGGGATTTATGGGATTTATCCATTGTGTAATCAATGTTTTTGAGAATATTTTAAGGTGATATTTTGTATTTTCTTTCCTCTCTCTTGGTGTTCAATTCTCCCAAATCTTGCCCCCCCCCCTCCAAGATCTGGATCATAATATAACAATAGAAATGTTATAATTTAATATATAGGTCTTAATAAGGGGTTTTAGGGTTAACATGGGGCTTATATAGGGCTTAACATTCCCCTTCACTTAAAACAAGTTTTTTCCTCAACATTTGACTAATCGCTAATGATTCTGCAAGAATAAGTCATCTCCCCATGCCATCTCTTCCATTGGTATGTTCTTTTGTTTGATGATGTACTCCACAATTGTTGGGTTACTCAGTCACTTAATATTTGTTTCAAGGATTATTTATATTTCTAGTATGATTTCCCCTTATTCATTTATCTATGGTACACTTCTCGGTTACATATGAATAGCATGGTCATGATCTCGATTAGGTGGGGGACCCTTAGGAAATAATCCAAATACCTTGGGATGATTGTTTAAAGATATATGGAGATCCATTGACATGGATGATATTGAAGTTTGAACATTTAGTGAACATAATTGTACCATTACACATTGGTGCCCATTTTTTAGTAATTTCATCATTCCATTCAAGCTTATCAATTCAAACAGTTTCCCCTGAATACATCTAAGCTCAATTTCATTTCCTTCTAATATAAATCTCATGAAGAGATATTGAAAATGAAAGGTCATTATTCCCAATGATTGTAACCTTTGGACCCCTAATACAACATCAACACCACCCATTTGTATTGCAATCAAGGGACCATCCAACAAATACTTCCCCATATTGAACTTGATATTGTAGCACTTCCCTAAACAATATATGATGCCTCCATTTGCAATCGTTACTTGAAACTCTGGTGTTGGATATATGAAACATTTGAAAAATTTTGCTAATTTATAATTGATGAAGTTATGAGTACTTCTCGAATCAATCAACAATGTTACCTTTTTCTTTTTGATATATCCGTCTATCTTGAAGGTTTGTGGAGTATTGATGCCAACAAATGCATGAAAGGCTATTGTTAGAGGAGTCTCTTCTAGTTCTAGATCTTGTGATTGTTCCAATTCTTTATCTTCTTCCTCTCCAGGGTTTATGTTGAATAATTTCTTCTTACTGCATTTATGCCCCTTATTATACTCATTTTCATATTTGAAACATAGTCCCTTTGCTCTTCTTTCATCCATTTGTTGAGGATTCAACCTTGTCGATTTAGGAGAGGGAGCATGATATGATTATAGTTATTAGTGACCAATTTTCTAGTTGCCATATTTTTACTTTCAACTTTCCTTGCTAGACTAAGAGAATACTATAGAGATTTAGGTTTAAAGAGACGCACCTCATGTTGGATGTTTTCCTTTAAAGTTCCCATAAATAGGTCTAACAAATTATCATTTGAAATATTTTTTACTCTAAGATTCGACTTTTAGAATTGTTGAATATGCTTTGTAACTTGACCTTTTAGTGGAAGATTTATCAATGACTAAAGAATGTGTTGCTCTTAATATTCCCATAATGTGCTATCAATTCCTTGGTAAGAATGGGCCAAAATTTAACGTAATGCATTTTTATTTCACAAAGCCAATGATACCATATATGTTGGTCTTGTTCTAAAAACATGGATGCAATATTTTTCCTTTTGTAAGGATGTCACTTGGCATAGATCAAAGTATTTCTCCATCTGAAATATCCATGTTATAGGATCATCACCATCAAACTTACCCATGTCGATCTTTGGAATGTAGTAGTTCCCTGATGTTGACTTGAAGCCCTAATGACGCAGATCTTGGATTGAAAATTCACTTTATGGTTATGAAATTCAATATGTGTGCTCTCCAATTGTGATAGCATACTCCCCATATGAGATTGATTCTCAATAACATGCTTCTCCTTATGCTCATGATTTTTTGATCTCCACATCCCTTTTAGGAAGCCTCTCCAAGAGATATTTTCCATGGCAATCATGGATTTTTGTATTTCTTCCTTATTTTCATTCATCTTCTTTTCCATATCTTCCTTATTTACGTTCATCTTCTTTTTTATTCCTTCCTTATTTTCATTCATATTCTTTTCCATTTCTTCCTTATTTTCGTTCATCTTCTTTTTCACTCATTCCTTATTTCCATTCATCTTCTTTTCCATTTCTTCCTTATTTTCGTTCATCTTCTTTTTTTTTCCTTCCTTATTTTCATTCATCTTCTTTTCCATTTCTTCCTTATTTCCATTCATCTTCTTTTTTATCCCTTCCTTATTTTCATTCATCTTCTTTTCCATTTATCTTTTAATTTTTTCTTGATAACCTGTGTTGGGTGATTTAATTGTTAGTTAAATCCCTATCAATTAATTTGTCAACCTGGGGTTTCATAAACTGACGAGGAATACATGTGTTATATGTACTAGGTGGTTATCTTTCATATTAGATAAATCTAATGCAATTTAAAACTAATCACAAAACATAATAAATTAATTCAACCCAAATCAAATCAAACCAAACATCAAGAAATTGAAATCACACTTGCATAAATGAAATCACGTCACACTTGCATAATTGAAATCACACCTGCTGGAAAGTAAATCACACTTACTGAAATGAAATCACACTTGTTTAAAGTAAAATCACACTTGCATGAAAAGATATGAAATAAAACAACTACACTATCTTACCAATATGTACAAAGATGTGCAAATTGTGGTTGATGGGGACCCTCCATTCCTCAAAAAGCACACTATACAAATTATCACATCTTGGAGATCAAAGTGGAAGTATGTATTTCATAAAGATGAAGTTACAAGATATTACAAGAATTCTCTCTCCTCACTTTACAAACCACATGGACGGAACTTGGAACCTCCAACGAGCAACTATCACTAACAACAACACTAACTAGTTACAATTGACAATTGATAACTAACAACCCTTTGTATGAAGGGTGCACTCCTATTTATACAAAAATTGAGGATAAATATACAATAAATATAGATCCTTAGATCTCTCCTAAATCCACATTTATCTCTTGTGGTTACAACCAATCTCCTAAAAATGTAAGACACAAATCCTCTCAAAATCCTCTCATCCATGATTCTTGTCCTTTGGATGTTCATAGTTAATGATCCACATCTTCTACAATTATTCCACAAATCTTCATTAGTTGGAATTTGAAATTCGAGTTTGTGGTTGGATGGCCAAGTAGGACCCTTCCAAAATCTCCATGTAGGCCTACAATATCACAAAACTCATAACACTTTTAGATATACATGAAAATATGTTAATTTCCTAACTGTTAATCACAAATTCACTTATAATACTTAAAATCAATGATTTGGAAAATAAATGATAAACCTATGTAATGGTGAAAATGGTTACTTAATGTAAAGTTATGGTGGCTATAAAGTTACGGAATGAGAGTAAAATGATGGAAATGAAGGTGAAAGTGGATGACATTTTGGAGACCCAACATACCCCCCAACTGAAGATGTTGCATGTCCTCATGCAAATATTGCATTGATTCACTTAATCATAAGTTGATCTTCTTGAAATGTTTTGCTTCTATATGAGCTTTGGCTTTGTATTGATTCTCTTTTAACTTTGCATAATCATATCATTTGATAATTTTATTCTTTTTGCAAAGTGTACTTTGAAATACATATGATTGCAACATATATTTTTATGGTTGGTTCTTGTGTGACAACCAAAATTTTATTAGTATTGGTTCTCGTGTAACAATAATTTTATTATTTTTGTTGCATCAAAATACTTGAAAACATTGAGAATTCCTTTTTAAGTCGCATAGTGACTGTCATCCATTTAATGTGCTCATCAATGATCATTGAAAACAATATAAAATTTTGGAATCGAAGTGCAATAATAGTTGATTGGGAAAATATGTTGGTTAGGATGAAATGAAATGTGACATGTTACATGAAATGTGAACATCTCTTCCCCCCAACTTAAGGTGTTTTTAGTTTTCTTGCAAATGAGAAAGGAAATATGAATGTGTTGAGGAATTTTCCAAAATCACAATTTTAGCATTTAAGGAAGTACATGATTAAAATTAGAAAATTACATACCTTCACTTACCTAAAAAGTGGACAAGCTATGTATATCGAAGAGTGTGGCTGTTGTTGTTGGATCATGTTGTATGAAATAAAATAATATGATCTTGCTTCTTCTTTCTCTTGGTTGTATGAATTGAGGATGAGATTGGAATCTTTATTGCTATGGTTGTTGAATTGAGTCCTATTGCAAACTGTTGAAATCATGTAGTTTTCATTCATTCCCACTCGATGGCATAATTCTTATCTATGTGAATAGATTTGTCGATGTCGAACATAGAAAAGAAATTGTTGGATTATTTGCCATTAATGAATGTCATTAACCAACACAAGACTACTCACCATTGATGTCAATGAGAATCAAGATGCCTAAGTACATCTTACTAGGTACGAATAGATGTGTCGTAGTCGAGTCACCTAGAAGATCCAACAAACAAGGGCCACTGATGTATTCCCACTATTTATTGGTGAGAAATCTTGATTAAGGCATGTAAGCCTCAAGGTACTTGAAAGATCTCTAGTTTTGATCCCAGATGATGTGTCCGAGTCGATGGGTCAAAACTTGTTAGAAGGGAGGCCTTAACGAATCCTCCATCATCTAACACGAGTATGAAATAATAATTTGAAGAACTATAGATAGAAAATTTACATTGAAGAAAGGTTTATTTGACAGGAAGGAAATGGAAAAATGGCATGATTCAGCTTTATAAGGGAGCTAAATGACTTTGTTTTTGGGTTAAAGGTGAGTGAGAGTTAGGAAAGAAAATATGGAGATTGCAAAGGGAAATGAGTTTTTAATAGTAGGGATATGGATAGTTATGGATCGACTATAGGCTTAAAATGTGTAGCAATGGTAAAATTGGTATGTGTTTAGTAGCAATGGTGTAGTGGATCTGATTTTACATTGAATGACTCATGCTCTTCTAAAAGAAACTTGGCCTTTAAAAAGGTACTCATACATCTAGTGATCTTATTTCATCATCCTGGAACTTGTAAAAACTTAGTAATTTCTGCAATAAAATGTAAGACTATCAAAAGAGAGAGGCGATTAGTCCCTCTTCATTTGATATATACACAAAAAACTAAAAATTAATACTAATAAAACAAATTCAAGAATGAAAATTAAATGCACTTTTATCTTATCAGTACCATGGATCACATGTTAGTGTTTTGTTGGTGACTTCTTCATTGTGTTTCTAACCAATTTTGAGCTTGAGACCTCTTCTCCACAATTAATTCTTCTTTTTTTTGTGTAAGTCAGCTTTTTGTATTAAGAAAACAAAACATATTGTACAAAAGGACTGCCCGGGCAGACAAAAGCCTGAAGCTCTGCTAAGAACACAACAATTTGATCAAAGGACCTCCTACAGAACCCCAAAGAAAACGGGCAGCTGGAAAGGATAGACTATCCACCTCGGCCTCGAGGAGTAGACAAGAAGAGAGCAGTGCTTAACAAGAAGCAACCAGACGAACAAAGAGACAAGAGCCCTACTAAGGATTCTACCCAACTTGGGTGAAATCCTCAATTCGGCCCTTTTTTCCTTTCTTTTTACCAACTTTGACCCATCCAAGATGCTCCTGCTGCGATGGTAAGACTTGCAAACTAAGTTGGGTGGACGCAGAGAGTTCCTTGTCTGAATCCGATGGAGAGGTCTCAAGAGATCTTTTCTACGAGAGAGGTGGGACAGTGGACTCCTCAGGACCTGTTGAGGTCGGGTCCTGTGCAAGCGAAGTGTCCATACTGTCCTCGTCCACTTCCTCTTCATCTGAGCTGGAATCAAAATCATCCATGGGGGGCGGGTCAAAAGGTTTCCAGTTTTTGGATTTCGGCTTAGGAGCGGCCTTCTTCTTTTGGGCAGGGATCGCTGGACACGATCTATGAAGGTGCCCTATGAGATGGCAATTTCTGCAACGGAACGTTGTGTTCTCGTAATCCAGGGTCTGAGTCCAGTGGAGGTCTCCAACTTTGAGAATGATCTGATCTGGAAGTCCTTTACTCATGTCTATTTCTGCGCAGATTCTGGCGAAGGTGTATATGCCCTTTTCCCCTCTAGAGGTGTTTGTGGTTAGAAAGCGGCCTAGAGAATTACCGATTCCTTCAAACACGGCAAAGTGCCATAAATGAGCTGGGAGATTAGGAAGTCTGACCCATATGGGGAGTTTGGTGATGATAGCTGTGGAGGGATCAAAATCTTGGAACCATGGGGTTAAGAATAGACCCGCTGAGTCCCAAAACCAGGAGCCTTCAGTTAATGCTTTTTGATAATCCTCACTGTCAATAAAAACTACAATGAAGAAACCTTTTGAGCATAGAAGAACCTTGCAATTGTTGGTCAAGTTCGAGTGAATCCATTTGTAGAGATCTTTTGTGCGTGGCCATAGCCCATTGAACCTGCAAATAATGCCATATTCTGCAAACATTTGGAATTTCCTATCCATTGTAGGATGCATTATTTCAATGGAGGGGGTTTCCTCCAGCTTGTCCACCAAAAAGGGTTTTGGAGCCTGGGCTAGTGGAGCAGAGCTCTTGGGTTTCTGAGCATGGACAGCATCTTTGTAAGAAAACGTTGCCGCTGAAGATGACTGTCCAATAGCTCCCCCTCTCAAACGAAGGGAAAGAATGATGGAGGCATTTCTTTGAATGTTGTAAAATGAAAGGGGCAGGAGATCCTCTAGTTGTTTGCCTTTGAAGAGGAGCCTTTGAGAAGCAAAGAGAATCCCCATCCTAAATTCCAGTATTTGCTTGAGGTCCTGCACTAGATCCGAAGAGCTCACCCACTGGAGCAGAGTTTTGCCCGAGAGGAGCACAATTAGGATCTGGAAAGCTGCAGAGTGCTTTGGATTCTGCGTTCCTCTGCAAATCTGAGACGAGAGGACTTTGGTGCATGCATAGCTTGCCAGAGGCTCAACCTGTGCCTGTTTCTTAGGTCCTTGCGAAGGGCGGCACGTAGTCTTAATCACTAGGAATGGCCTGAAAGGGGACGGGGCCTCTCTGAAGCTTACTGCACCATTTTCTGCTGGGCTGAGCAGAGGCTGGACGACGGCTGGACGCTGCATCTCTCTACGGTTTCTCAGAGCCTTTCCAGAGAATCCATTCTGTGCATTGTTTGTGATCTGTCCCTTCCAAGAGACCAAATCTCGGCAAGGCATTCCTTCAAACACTTGCCACGCATCCTCCCTGTTTTGGCATTTAGGATTCGTTTTGAAAACAAGGATTCCTAGAAGCGTTTTTGTTTCCAATCTGCAAAACCTTAAGCAACGCAAGGACGTAGACTCAAGTAGTGGGAGCCCTTGCTTCATCGTTGTCCAGAAATCGTATCCATTTGAGCCGTAGAAAATGGCCCTACGGGGTTTTTGGGAGACCCCTTCGCGCGTGTAGCAGATCTGGAGAAAAACGCTCATTCTGAAGTCTGCCCTTCCGCCTGAAGAAAACTTCTTAACAAACGAGTTGCATGGCTCCTGAATTTTGAGCAGGCCTGCAGCATGACCAGAGCTTGGAAAATCAAGCGCATAAGTGATGAGGCTCACCCTGGCTGCATCATCCAGCGAAGCGGTGGAGCACCCGGAAACCCTTTTTCTCTTTTCTGCGCTTAATCCAGCCAACTCCTTCAGTGTTTCATGCCAAGGAATTTTATCAAATCCTTTCCCTGTCCCATTAGGCACCACGTCCACCGCCGGCTAGGCCCTCCGTGGCCCCTTCTGGTGAATGAATTCAATACAAAATTCAGTGGTTGAGTCCCCGGCCATTTTGCCCTCAGAACGATTTTTCCTCTCGTTTCTCCACAATTAATTCTTCATCAATAGACTATAAACCAAATTTTCATAAGCTACTGAATTATGTCGATTCTGTAGTTACCAAAAATACGGATCGTTGCATTGCCTTGTCATTTTTACAACCTGAAATTAGACTCAAATGGTGGTTTTTTCAATTATTGTTTTGGGAAAATTTAGTGTTTCTTCAAATGCCTAGCCCTCTAGACCTAGTAGCTAGTCTGGAAACGACAAACAAGTAATTCGCTACTTTTCCTATAGTTAACAAATAATAGAAATAAGAACAAAGGTATTAACCTGTAACTTTCGCTCGATCCCTCTCTCCTTTGACCGATTTCGCCACTCCTTTCTATACTTAACTCGCTTGGAAAGTACCTGCACACAAGCTGAGACAGAAACCCATCAAAGCATACAATAATGATGATCTGTTAACTAAACATATCATAGAATCAAGAATACGATATACATCATATAAACACATGAATGGAAAAAGCTTAGAATTCTTTATTAATAGAAGGAAAGATTACAACCCATGTAGATGCATGCTCGATTTAGTGTCATCCTTCCAGCTTCAAACCCTTCTCTCCTCATGAAGCAACAATTTGACATCATTACAATACTCTTACTAATCTCATTCAAGCAGCATTTCCTTAGCTCAAGAAATTCCAACCTTGACCAGCCTTTGGATGCATGGTCAATTTATAGCTGAATGGAGGAGGTTAAGCCATTAATGGCCCTCATGAATGCTCCGCCAAAATTGGAAGGTGGTTCCATGGAGGAAGGGATAATGGATTAAGGTTCATTCATCCTCTTCCTTATCCAAAAGCAAGCTCAATCCATCTGGAAACTTCTAGAAGCATCCATTGGATGAGGGATCCAATGGATTCATTTCAAAAATTCGATGAATCTCGCTCAGCGCAAGTGAAACAAAGGCTAGGTCCTATGCATAGCACCCAGACAGTGTGGTTCCTATAATGCATTGCAACCTGTTAGAAGGCTTCCTGCGCTGATCTCCTCAGGGGCACTTTTTGGATGAATGGTGACATGAAACTCTTGGGAGGCAAGCATGATGTATGTTGACTTCATTAGGGAATGAAAACAACTAAATTAGGGATTGATGGACCCTAATAATATGAATCTGGAAGCTGGGGTTAATGTGCCCAAATTGACCTGTAACAGTTGCCCCCTAAAGCATGAAGTCGAAAATAAACATGTCAAGTGAGATTCTTTACCACTTGGAGAGAAGGTTTCGAAACTGAAGGAGACCTGCATCAGTTACAATACATATATCATGATACTTTTATTTTTTCTCACAAACTAGCTGAGGGAAGGCATACCCATGCTCAGCTTATAAACTTTCATTCCATGTACAAATATAGTCATCTATAGATATAGACCCATGAATGGATGACCATGAATGTAAGTCAATTTGTACATTTGATATAACAATCCTGAAAAATATATCGCAACCCTGATGGATGAAACTAGATCTGGGGTCTTCAATCTCGTCCAATCTTTCGCTCAAGTACAAGTATAACCATGTGAATAAATGATTTGAAGTCAAAAATGGAGAGACATCGTCTGATTACCAACCAATAATGTAAGTTGTTAACAGACGCAAGAGGAATCATCAATAATGATAATGATCCTCAAGGTACTACAATACATTTCACATGGTGTGAATAAATGATTTGATGTTGAACACCAAACGAAGTCTTTCGGTCAAAGGCCATTGATGTCAGCCTATCACCGGAAGTGAGAAACCTGCCATTGATGTATGCAAGCCTCAATGTACTGAAGGGGTGTTTCTAAGTCAACTTCTTGGATGATGTGCTGATGTGACAAGAAGCGACTCATCACAGGTGGGCCTTGATGTATCCCACATCAACGATGCGAAACGAGGTAAATGATTTTTGGAGATTTGATATCGACTGACAACACAAGGTTTACGAATGGCGGGCGTGAAAATGAAGGTTTACTGTATTGTAAAGGATGGAGTTTTGAACTCAGTGACTTCTCTTGAACATATCGGCAACACTGGTGAATTGGTATCATTGACCCAAAACAAAGTGATGGATGGTATGATAGACCAACGGTATGATAACCATCAAGCTGAATGGCCCAACCCACATAGTCACGGTGATGAGGTGAAAGTGTCATGTTCAAGAGCAACCTGCTACCATAAATTATTCTCGGCTTTCTCTTATTTTCCCCAGTCATTTCTGACTAGTACCTCTTTATTTTTTATCAAACTTGAGAAGGATAACATATGTGTGTTGTATAATTCCACCCTTCACGTGAATCCATCACCATTTGATGTTTTAACGAGTCTAGCGAAGGTTTGGTCTTGTCTAGATGGACAAGTTTGTCACTATTTAATGTTTTTAATGAGTTTAACAACAAAGATAACTCGATTATTTTCACATTTAGAGAGTCTAAAAAGGGACTAAAAGGAAACTCCAAAAGCTATTTTTCGTAAATTTGTCTCTCAAGTCCAAAAAAGCATAAAAAATGCAATAGAGAACCTATTGATCATGTTTGATCAACGAGTACCTTTTTCGTAATTAATCTATCTCAGCCCGAAGAAGGGGTAAAACTATACTGAGTAGATATTGATTATAATCCATTAACAACCTAGAAACGACAAGTGCTCGACAATCTTTTCATGTTTAGAGAGTCTGAAAAGAGCTTAAAGAGGACTCCAACTTTGAGGAACGAGTGGTGTCTAGGGTAGCAACTGGTTCCGGTGATGTTGGAATAAAACATGTTGATTTATGTGAAGAGGCTGGCTAATAAGACCACTCATTGCAATTGTTCCTCAAAAAGGGTAAAACAAACAAGTGAAAGTGTATGATCGGCCAAAGAGATGGTGGCGATGGGATGAAAACAACCAAGGCTTATCTGATGGAAAGGCTGATAGAATGGTAATCACAAGAGATAAACTGGAAATGGGTTCATTTTTAGACAAGCTTGAACCATAGGGAACTATGCTTGGATTCAGTTTCATGTTTACACAAGCTTGAAACGACAAACTATGCTTGGATTCAGTTTCATTTTTACACAAGCTTAAAACGAAAAACTATGCTTGAATTCAATTTCATTTTTACACAAGCTTAAAACGAAAAACTATGCTTGGATTCAATTTCATTTTTACACAAGATTGAAATGAAAAACTATGCTTGATATTGGTTTACATGCCCCTAGCATGATGAAAGGGAGAGTCTCCGGTAACCAGATGGAAGTCACTGCGGTGAATCAGGACAGCTATCCAACACCTATTTGGCTTCATCCAAATAGGGACAAAGGTGAATGGGGTGATTCCCTTCACATAACCTACAGGGAAACTTAACTTTACCACTAGGTGCATGCCCCCAAGCTTCATTACATTCACCTAAGTAGACTACTCATGGCTATCAGGTGGATGGAATGAAGGTTCTTTTACGAGATCAAGTGAAAGAATCGACTGGGATTTTACGAGATCTACTCAACGACTCGACTTGGAACTTTGCTCGACCTTGTTTCATTTTTTAAAGAGCTTGACACAAGACAAGGAACTTTGCTCTAATTCCTTGTTTCATTTTTTAACGAGCTTGACACAAGACAAGGAACTATGCTCATACTCCTTGGTTTCATTTTTAATGAGGTTGACACAAGACAGGGAACTATCCTCGGACCTGTTTCATTTTTTAATGAGGTTGACACAGTAAAAGAACTATCCTCATGGGAGTTGTTTCATTTTTAAACGAGGTTGACACAGTAAAAGAACTATCCTCATGTTCCTTGTTTCATTTTTTAATGAGGTTGACACAAGACAACGAACTGTCCTCGTGGGGCCTGTTTCATTTTTTAACGAGGTTGACATAGTAAAAGAACTATCCTCATTATCCTTGTTTCATTTTTTGACGAGGTTGACAGAAGACTAGGATCTATCCTCATACTCCCTTTTTCACGACCTGGATGAGGTCATGAAGGAGAGATCTGGTTCCAATGCCCCTAGTACATGATGTACAACATCACTGAATTGATCGTTAGTTGATGTAGGTATGGAACAGGTTGCCACATAATTAACCCATGGCGGGGATGATACCATTGGTACAAAAGGACCATTTAGGGAAGATGGTTGACTAGGAGCTATATTTGGACTGGGAAATGAAAGTTGGTCAACGGTGACAATTCTGCCTTCATGCGGGAAACACATCACTCGAAAGAGTGTGGAAACAATAGCTCCCATGCCATAAACATAGTCACACCCTAGAAGTAAATTATAATCTAAAGGGCCTGGGACTACCATCACATTCAGATAAATGATTTTTCCTCCCAAAGTAATAGGTAAGTGAGGGAGGATCCCTAATGGTTGACAGGTTCTTCTATTAAAAGCTAACAGATTCTGTGTAATAGGCACAAGCGGTGGCGAACCAAGTGCTTGCCAAGCAGTTGAGGAAAGGATACTCACAGACGCACCTTCATCTATAATAGTGCTAGATAAAATCATATTACAAACTTGTACTATGATCTGGAAGGGCACATAAGAAGGAAGGCAAAATCCTGCCAGTCGATTCCAATCAAAGGAAGTTACTAGACTACTTGGAGGGGGTCCCATAGAAACAAGAGAATTAACCCCTTGAGTTACGAGAACTAGAGGATTTTCCTCCTGTCTTGATGGAACAGGAGGACTTCCCCCAAGTTCATTAGAATCTGAAGAAACGAAAAGAACCTGAGTAGTATCATTTTCATTCTCTTCGGGAAAGGTATGATTTTCTAAAGGTGAAATTAGGTTAACTGTTACCTCGACCTGTTGACTTGGGTTGGGTATATACTCAAAGGATTCACTTTCAAAGAGAGTGGGTTTGACCGACGGTTGATTTGAATCAGTCAATTCATCAACTAGTGAAGGATTAAGGGATAGTTTCCTGTAACCAGATGGAAGTCTTTGTGGTGAAGAAAGACGGTTATCCGACACTTTTTTGGCTTCATCCAAATAGGGACAAAGGTGAATGGGGTGATTTCCCTTCACATAACCTACATGGAAACTTAACTTCACCCTTCTTTCCATGAACTTTACTAGCACTAGTTGATGGAGTGTCACCAACATGATCTCCAGAAGTTGATGACATAGGATGATGTGAACGAGAAGACCATTCTTCTAAGATCTAAGGAATATCAAGACAATTTCGAAGAAGATGGTCTCCCACACAAAGTTTGCATGGATATCGAACTTTGTGAGGCTTGATGGATGGTTTCTCATCTGATGTTGCATTCAAAGTAATGGTTGCTTGGTTTCCCCTCTGTTGAACTTGCTTCATCTTCTCCTTATTCCCTTTCTTCTTCTTCTTAGCCACCTGGTTACTAGTACCAATACTTTCACCAAGCAAAGAGGAAGAAGGGGAGGAAGAAACAACCGAGGAAGAAGGCAAAGGGTCAACTTTAGGATCAACTGGAGGTTGATTTTTCCTAGTTGGAGGTGTACTCGATTGCGAAGAAATCACGCTATTTTGAACCAAGGAGGTTGAAAACAACCATACTAGCAAGCCAATGGTAAATCCCGAAAGGGACAATGTAGCCATATATGGAGCATCAATATTTCCAAATGGAGGAAAAGGTCTAGGATTTCCATCAAAAGGAATTCCTTGATTGGTTGACCCTGGATTTGTCGCCATATATTTCAACCTAAGATCAACTAAGAAATAAGCGAGGAGGATGTTATCTGTGGTCAATTAATTTTTACGACACTAGAACACAACTTTGATTTTTCATTTTTAAAGAGTCGAGAAAAAACAAAAGATGACTCTAGTCACTTTCGATGTTTAATGAGCCTGAAGGTACAAGTGCTGATATGAACCTTTTCTTTTAAAGAGTCCAAAAGGAACGAAAGTGACTACTGTGGATATTCTAAACAAGAGGGTTTACCAAACAAATCACAAAACTACAATATACACCTTGGTGATAAATGAAAGAGAAATTACCAACGATTTACCATACGGCAGTCAGTCTTCCTGAATGTTGTGTTCAGTGCATTGTGATCGGTAAGGAGGCAAACTCGGCTTCCTAGGGATAAAGGATTTCAATCTATTGGGGTCTCCCACTATATACTCGACAGTACAGGGAACACAAGTCCATACTAGCACTTATCGAATCAGAGAGGAGGAATCACCCAACCTCAATGAGAACAACATCCACTAGGTCTAAAGACGTCGGAACACGTCTCTAGCCTAGACCTCTAGATGTTTTCGTTAAGTTCCAATGCATTTTTAGATTAATTTAGATAAATTTTAAGTTGATCTTCTTTAGAATTTTCCTTTCAAGGTTCACCATGAGATGTTTTCGGAAATTCCTAAGAATGCAACTAGAATGAGAAGCACTCTTTCCATTTAATTTCAACAATGAAAAATCCTAGCTATGAGGGATAGAGCATATAAGTACTTTTTGAACAAGCAACAAAGAGCACAAACTAGATGCAGTTCCCTAAACCATTCCTTTCAAGCATTCACAAACTTTAATATGCACAATGCATGTTTTTCTTTTCAGCTTCTCTTAATGTGAATGATATAATAAGGAAAACTAATGCACAAACGATTCAGAACTCTTTTCATAAAGAATGACGATTTACGACAATTTCTTTTAAAGGGAAAGGAAGACTGTACGACACTTTCGATTTTAAGGAAATGAAGATTTTCGACACTTTAAATTGAAATACAAATCAAATGCACAAATAAATCAATCGATTATTTATGAAGGAAGACTATACAACGCTTCATTATTCGAAGAAAATGACGACTTTACGACACTTTTCTATTGACAAAATTAATCGATCAAAAACTTACTTTGACTATAGACTAATAATGACAAAAAATATATTAAAGAAACATTAATCAATCCAATCAAAGTAGGGCTGGATTAAGGAGATGAAAAGATTGTTTTCAGAGATAAGACATCATTTACATTCAAAAAGCAATTCAAACTGATGAAAATTGACAAAAAATTTCAGTTCCTAGATGGGAAAACTGACCCTAAAGGGATCATCGCAGGCAGCAGTTAGAGACAGTGTGATGCATCACACTAGATCTATGCGGGAAGTGCACTGCATCGCACTGTGTTAGTCACAGAAGTGTAATGATTACAGTAAGACAATTTTATGCTCAAAATTGACTCAATTTTCAGTGAATTGAACTTGAATTCAATAAACGACAAAAGATACAGTATGTCAAAGTGTCTTAAGAGATTGATAAGCTACTACAAGGGATAGGATCGCTCCCCAATGGAGTCGCCATTTTGTTTGGTAAAATTTAGTGTTTCTTCAAATGACTAACCCTCTAGACCTAGTAGCTAGTCTACAAACAACAGACAAAGTAATTCGTTGCTTTTTCCAGAGTTAATAGATAAGAGAAAGAAGAACAAAGGTGATAACCTATAACTTTTGCTCAATCCCTCTCGCCTTTGATCGATTTCGTCACTCCTTTTCATACTTAACTCGCTTGGAAAGTACCTGCACACAAGCTGAGACAGAAACCCATCAAAGCATACAATAATGACGATTTGTTAACTAAACATATCATAGAATCAAGAATACGATATACATCATATAAACACATGAATGGAAAAAGCTTAGAATTATTTATTAATAGAAGGAAAGATTACAACCCATGTAGATGCATGCTCGATTCAGTCTCATCCTTCCAGCTTCAAACCCTTCTCTCCTCATGAAGCAACAATTCGACATCATTACAATACTCTTATTAATCTCATTCAAACAGCATTTCCTTAGCTCAAGAAATTCCAACCTTGACCAGTGTTTGAATGCATGGTCAATATATAGCTGAATCGAGGAGGTTAAGCCATTAATGGCCCTCATGAATGCTCTGCCAAAATTGGGAGATGGTTCCATGGAGGAAGGGATAATGGATTAAGGTTCATTCATCCTCTTCCTCATCCAAATGCGAGCTCAATCCATCTGAAAACTTCCAAAAGCATCCATTGGATGAGGAATCCAATGGATTCATTTCAAAAATTCGATGAATCTCGCTCAGCTCAAGTGAAACAAAGGCTAGGTCTAATGCATAGCACCCAGATAGTGTAGTTCTTGTAATGCATTGCAGCCTGATAGAAGGCTTCCTGCATTGATCTCCTCAGGGGCACTTTTTGGATGAATGGTGACATGAAACTCTTAGGAGGCAAGCATGATGTAAGTTGATTTCATTAGGGAATGAAAACAACTGAATTAGGGATTGATGGACCCTAATAATACGAATCTGGAAGTGGGGGTTGATGTGCCCAAATTGACCTGTAACAATTATCATAGTTGGTTTTTTAATGTTTGCTGGTTTTTATGAAATTTGAGGCTTGTAACTATTTTTTCCCTTTTATGTAGCACTCCACCCTTGTCCATGATTTTGTGGATCAAGAAAATGCTCAAAATTAAAAATTATTGGATTAGCTTGAAACTAGCACCAAAGCTTAGATCTCTTCGCTCTAAATCCAACACACTTCGTTTCACTAAAATACGACTTTCAATCCTCCCGAAATCACGTTCTGATCGTTTTGTGAAACAGCTAAAATATGAATTTTTAAATTGCAGGAATTCCCAGTCAGCAATTTTTATGTTGACGAGGTCATGACACTTGGCATTCTTTGTATGGTCTTTAATTGGACAATGAGTGATTGACACTTGTCACAATTTTATTGGTTACATGTGGCTTTTTTTTATTGGTTCACGGGTTGTTGCAGTGGGCCAATGAGGAAGTGCCACGTCGACCAACCATTGGTTGCAATGTGGCATCCTCGTGGTGGACAAAATTTTGACTCGGTCATGACACTTTCCATTATTTGACTGGTCTTTAATTGGCCAATGAGTGACTGACACTTGTCACAAGTTTATTGGTTACACATGGCTATTTTTTATTGGCTTACAGGCTGCTACAGTGGGCCAACGAGGAAGTGCCACATTGACCAATGATTGGTTGCAACGTGGTGGACAAAAAAAAAAATTATTGGCTTACGGGTTGCTGCAGTGGGCCAATGAGGAAGTGCCACATGGACCAATGATTGGTTGCAACCTGATGGACAAAATTTGTTAAAGGTTGAAACTACCCTCCATGAGAATTGAACCTGAAACCTCATATAAACCACAAAGCACTTTTACCAATCCACCTACCACATTACTTGTTAATATATTGTTCCGGATTTCTATTTAAGTTGATCAAACACACCATTTGGGGGTGGTGTTGGGGCTAAGCCCTAGCCCCTAGTCGTATAGCCCTCCATATGACCATGGGCGCGGAGGTCTTGGGGGTGGTTTTAACCATCCTAAAATTTCAACTGCTAGTTGGGAAGGCCAGATTCGCACGTTGTTCCCGTTTCCTAGGCGCATAAATCGGGTTTGGGTTGAATTGTAGGCTTATTAAGATCAAAATTGGGCAAAAATGTAAAATAGTGATATCTTTCTAGATTTTTGGCCAAATGAGGTGCAAAAAGAGTCAAAACAGGGGATTTCGACAGCGATGGATACATTAGAGGCATTATTTTTGTTGTTTGAGCTTTCTAAAAGCCTATAATTATAATTTTTATTATGAATTTAGATTTCTTATCCAATTTTTATTACAAAATTTTAAAACTAACTTTGTTCAATTGTCTTTTCTGATCTTTCAGGTCGCAAAGAGCGCAATAAGAGAGCATACTCAGGAATATTGAAGCCCTTTATTCATTAGAATGTGAAATTAAAAGACAAGGCAAAAGGATTTGATCTCTAAATTCAAATTGTGGCTCTCAAAACTCTTATTTATTCTTCTTCTTCTCAACTAATCCTTCTCTTTCTACATCTTCCTGCAATTTATTAGTGAGTTGGGTGGCTTTTACTACACCACCAAAAACAAAATTAAATCTAACTTAAAAACCTTTAAAAAAAAATCATCACCAAACTTGGTTTTATTCACTACTCTATCCTACTCTACTCTACTCTACTGGAAATAGAAAAATTGATCAAGTGTATGCATATTTCTAGTGTAACCATGTGTGTAACAGGAGTAAAAATATATTCATGCTAATATTTGAGAGATATGCATTAAAACACATAGAAGCATGAAAACCCAATTGTTTTGATAATACAATTAAGAAATAAGGTGATATGATCCATGATTGGAACGATCTTTCAATAAGGCCATGACATTCCTGATTCCTTTCTTGGTTTAAATCACTTTGAATATCCTCCTTTATTATGCATTCCTTGAATTCTAGTAGTTTCTCCCCATCAAGAGTATTGTATGATTCTTGAGTCTCTTCAACTGATTGACAAGAGGAATCAAAATAAACTTGAAGATCCTCTTGTGGAGGTGGAGAGATAGACAATTTTTTGTATGCAGTTAAAATAAACTCTTCTTGAGCAGATATCCCAGCTATTACTAAGATTTGCGAAATTTCTTGGAAGGACATTCTTCAAACTCTTGATTTTCTGTGAATTACTCCATTAGTTGATACTTCCTGTATTACACATAGATTGGTACAAAGTATTGAAAAATTAATGAAATCTAAAATTCAAAATGATTTTAATCATGCATCTAAAAATGAATGCAACCATAATGAGCTATCTAAAATTCAAAATAAACACATGTATATACCTCCCCAACAACGACGCCAAAATGTTGGGTGATTTAATTGTTAGTTAAATCTATGTCATTTAATTTTTCGACCCGGGGTATCGTAAATTGATGAGGAATACTTGTACTATATGTTCTAGGTGGTTATATTTCATATTAGATTAATCTAATGCAATTTAAAACTAATTACAAAACATAATAAATTAATTCAATCCAAACCAAACATACAGAAATTGAAATCACACTAACATAAATGAAATCACACCACACTTGCATAATTGAAATCACACCACATTTGCATAATTGAAATCACACTTGCTAGAAAGTAAATCACACTCACTGAAATGAAATCACACTTGCTAAAAGTAGAAACGCACTTGCATGAAAAAAAATGAAATAAAACAACTACACTATGTTACCAATATGTACAAAGATGTGTAAATTGTGGTTGATGGGGGGCCTCCATTACTCAGCAAGCACACTAAACAAACTATCACATCTTGGAGATCAAAGTGGCAGTATGTATTTCATAAAGATGAAATTACAAGATATTAGAAGAATTCTCTCTCCTCACTTTACAAACCACATGGATGGAACTTGGAACCTCCAACTAGAAAATATCGCTAACAACAACACTAACTAGTTATAATTGACAATTGATAACTAAAAACCCTTTGTATGAAGGGTGCACTCCTATTTATACAAAAATTGAGGATAATAAATATAGATCCTTAGATCTCTTCTAAATCCACATTTATCTCTTGTGGATACAATTAATCTCCTAAAAATGTAAGATACAAATGCTTTCAAAATCCTCTCATCCATGATTCTTCTCCTTTGGATGTGCATAGTTAATGATCCACATCTTCTACAATTATTCCACAAACCCTCATGAGTTGGAATTTGAAATTCGAATTTGTGGTTGGATGGCCAAGTAGGAACCTTCTAGAATCTCCAAGTAGGACTACAATATCACAAAACTCATAACACTTTTAGATATATATGAAAATATGTTAATTTCCTAACATTTAATCACAAATTCACTTATAATACTTAAAATCAATGATTTGGAAAATAATAATGATAAACCCATGTAATGATGAAAATGGTTACTTAATGTAAGTTTATGGGGCTATAAAGTTACAAAATTAGGATAAAATGATGGAAATGAAGGTGAAAGTGGATGACATTTTGAAGACACAACAACCTTGTAAATCCACCTTTTTCAACATACTACCATGCATTTCATTAACTTTTTTCTCTAATTGAGATAACCTAAATTCTAAGTCTTCACTTTCTTCAGGAGTAAATAATGATCCTTTAGTGTATTTAATTGGTGTAGTAGATTTCTTTAGAGGCATATTGTAAATTAATAATAACACTCCTCTTTAGCACAACTTTCAGTCACCAAAAAAAAGAACCTTCTAATCAACAATTACGGCACTAGAAAGTTACATACTTTAATTTGGAGAATACCAAAATAGTTGAAGTTTTATTGAGATATATCTAGCATTTGAGCCCTTTGGTATCTGAGAATTTGTTCTATGTATGTTTCCCAATTCTATAGGTTTGTACTAAATTTGATGTGCCAAGTGAAAGTTATGGTAACTTTCCCAAAAGTTTCTTATTTTTGGCATCTTCTTACAAGAAAATGTGTATAGCATGCTATGTGTCCAATTCTTCAAATATAGTTAGGAATTTATATTCGAAATACTTGTGTATGTCCCCTGAAATCCCTGCAGATTTCACAATTTGAAAAATCCTAGACAGAAAAACACAACAAAAATGCCAAGTTGGCCTGTATAAAATTTATTTTTGGATTGTTCACAAACCCTAACTTCCACACATTACAACTGAAATTATAGAGAATCAAAATCTAAAAATTCAACCAAATGTCCTCCAAACTCTCTCCTTAAGGTGGTCCAAGTTTCACTATTTGAAACCTCACAAGAAAAAAATTATTGTGAAAATGTTAAACTAACCCATTTGCTATTGATTTCAAGAGCATTCAGGAACATTGACTTTCATTGAGCATATCAATTAAAATATAGCGATCCAATATTTGAAATTTGAACCAAGTATTTTCTAAAATGCCTTCTCAATATTTTTCGAGTTTCACTATCTTAAACCTCCTAGAAAAAGTTCAGTGAAAATTCCAAACTAACATATTTGAAACTAATTTCAAGAGCATTCAAAAACCCTAACTTCCTTAGAGCATGTAACCACACTCCCACTCCCTAACATTGTTTGGTCAATTTAGTGTGATCTAAATTGCTAATTAAAATGTCAATTCGGGGTTCGTAAACTGACGAAGTGAAGTGTACTATATGTACTAGATAACCATTTCCTTAGTCTTTTGTCGTTTTTGAGTTTTTTAGTTTGTTTTTGGATTTATCTTTCCCTAATGTGTGATGGCGAGGCTGAAAGTGAAGTATGGAATATAGATGGTGATGGTTTCTACAGTGATTTTCTCAAACTTGAAAGTGCTCAAAAAGAAAGCTTTAAAACAACTAAACTGAAATCAATTCTTAAGAGGAAGTAAATGCGTCAAACAGTGAACTAATGACAATGGCCCAGTATCCTTGCTGCTGAATGAAAAGAAAGTAAAAACTAAAAGCAACTCAAACTAAAAGCAAAGCAACTAATTCACACTACTTAAACTCTTCAGATCCTTTACCCATCAGCTCAATCTACCTTGTGGGAAGCAATCATGAACAAGTCAAGAAATATGATATCTAAATGGCAAGAAATTAAATTGCATAAAAGAAACTAGTCACACTACTTGAACTATTCTGGTCCTTTACCCTTCAGCCTAATCTACCTTGTGGGAAGCAACCATGAATAAGTTTAAGCAATATGATAACTAAATCACACTACAGTTAGTAATATTCTGATTTCTTGCAAATAGAGTCACTTGACTATAGAAAGAAACCATAAACTAGTGAGCAGTATGATATCTAAATAACAGAAAAATAAATAAGCAAATCACAACTTGGAAAGGGCAGTGCTGAAATTAAACTTCAGAAAATGAAAGTTAGCAGGAAGGACAAGATGATCTCATATGCCAATAGTTATCAAAAAGATGAAAATTTGCCTGGGCTGCCTAAGAAAACCTGTAGAAAAGCACTGATCAGTTGACAGCTATAAGAAAACAGAGGTGAAAATATAAACAGCAGTGAGTTAAGAAACAGTGTGTTATGTACAAGCTAATGATTATAAAAACAAAAACATAATAAAACTAAATGGAAACTTTACAAGGCTTCAGCGCGCAGGGGCCCTCTGCCACTTCAACCAGTCAACAAGTAGTCACACGAATAAGCTCAGAAAAGTCTTCTCATATATTTAAAACAGCAACATATAAAACAGTGGGGTGATAACTAACAGTTCAGAATTCACATATCCCAAAAAGCTTCTTTACAGCGTTCATTGATGTGTTATTTATAATGCCAAAATGCTAAAACTTAACCGACTAACTCCTACGCTATTGACTGTGTTGCCAAAGGCACGTAGATCCCTTCAGCCGAGATCTAGTGTAACTGTAATCATGTCTATTAAATCTCCGGAGTGGTAGCTGTTGGATTCAGGTTACGGGAATGATCTCCAGGTGTGCTGGTGTCTTTGTGAGCTGAGGACTGTGCCACGTAATGTTCACGTGCTCAAAACAGAGACGTGCCACCGCTGAACTCTTTGGTTGGCTTTGTCTTTGACCTTCATTGATCGTGACCTTCCATGGATGATTTGGCTTATTTGAAGGGACACGTTCCATGTATCCGTCACCTAGAGCTTGCCCATGTAGCTTGTTTCTTCATAGGACACCTGTAGCACAGCTTTTAACAAAATAGCTGCGGAATCCTGTGCTGGCTGCAAAAACCCGTGCTAGCTGCGGAAACTTGTCAGTTTCCGCAGTTGCATGAACAAAAAAACTAAACCAAACAAAAGTCATAAGCATAGTCAGAAAACCATATAAAATGTTTTTTTTAGACTATAATGCAATTATTTAACAACTGGGTGGATGAAGTAAGTGGAAAAAGAACGCTGAGAGGGTGTATAGGAAGGTGCAGGTTTGAGGCTCAACATACCCCCACTATGAAGGTGTTGCATGTCCTCATGCAACCAAAATTGAGTTATTTCCCTCTAATCCACATGTTTTGAGGCTTCTGCAAGGACATCTAGCCCTCTTTTCTTCTTCTTTGATGCTATCATCATCCTTGGCTTTCTGATTAGACATTTGAACTTGAGGTTAATCAATGCTCTGCTTAACTTTTTGCACTTCTTCTTCAGTCTTCTTTTTTTCTTTTGCCACAGTCCTAAATGAAGCATAGTGTTATCATGGACAATCTTTTCTACCTTACTCTGCTCTTTAAGTGCTTCATTTTCCTGTTTGATATGTCTATTTAGGACTTCTAACTCAAATACTTCCTGTTTCAAAGACTGAACTTGTGCATCAAGTGGCAGAGAGGTACTTGGTCCTGCAGCTGATTTTTCTAAGGATTCCAAGTAGTTATATACCTCTTGCTGACTAGGATCTACCTCAGGTTTCTTTCTCAGCCTAAACTCAAAATCTGGTGGAGGAGGACTGCTCTCTCTTTCCGGCCGAAAAGGGCTTTCCTCACGTGGAGGACTTGATTCAGGGCTTGGCTGGGCTGGAGATTTTTCAAGTGCCTCTTCACTTAAATCAATAAAGTGAGACTATTTTTCTTTGGTTTTATTCCCCTTCCCTTTTAGCCTATTACTCCTTAAGGATGAACTAATATTCTTCTTTTGTGCACTCTGTTTTCCTTTTTGCTTTTTCTTGGCTATGGCAGTAGCTTGAAGATCTATTAATCTTTCGGACAGAGGCTGATAATCTTCTTCTATGGATTGCTCAGGGGATGGATAGATCTCTTGAATGGTTCTTTTGCCTTTTTCTTTCTTCCGTTTCTTACTTTTAACTCAGTCTCCTTCTTCTGTTTGGACAGTTTCTTGAATTTCTTTTGTAGGGGAGTCTTGGACTGCAATATTTTTCTCTTTCCTCCTACTTTTCCTTGGAATTTTCGGTGGACTACTTCCAGAGGCCTCAGATGGCTCTTGGAAATAGTTTCTTGTTAAGAATTGCTCCCATGTATCCTTAGTTTTCTTCAACTGATCCTCAATAAGAATTTTTATGAGCCCATGATGGTAAAGATGAGGTTCAATATTGCCTACATGTTTTTGAACTGTAAAACTCATCTTTTTCAAACTTGATAGAAGAAAATGAGGAAAATTAAGAGTGTGACCATCTATGAAATTCATCATCAGTCTGACATGATACATTACATAGAGCCAAAACAACCTTCACACGTGATAAATTTCTGGATGACTAACAGTAGAATAGACCATTCCTCTTTTAATACATGAACAGGGATGCCTCTTGTAAATACAGTGGTATCCATACCTTGGTTTTGTAGCATGGTTCTCCATATTTGATCGTCCACACTTCTATTTTTAAACCACCTTTCACCTTCTTGAGGTAGGCCCGTGGCAGCTGCTACTGTGGCCTCGGTCACTGTGAATTTCAAGTCTCTAACCTCTACTGTTTGTCCATTAAAGGACCTTGCAAAAGTTTGGTCACCTCCTTGTTATACCCTTTAAACCTCTGGATAAATCGTACCCATCTGACTTTCTTCAGCAATTCCTTAACTTGAGGATAACCCTCCAAGTATTTCGGTCATTCCGGCTCAGCTCTCAGTAACTTTCCCATCCTCTGTTTTAAATTTCACTGAGAGTTCTTCTGCATGTGAGGGTTTAAGGAAAAAAAATAGCTCTATTACAGGGTTTAGGATAGACTATAATGACTGTAGTCAGGGTTTAGGACAAACTGTAGTGACTGCAGTCGGAAATAGAGAGCAGTGAATGGAAATACCTGAATTACAGGAGGAACAGTGGGTGAGCAGTGGTAAACGAGTTCATAAAATGAAATGTGAATGCATGGGAGGAGTATGGTATAAGTGGAGTGATAAGCGAGTGGAGTAACGGAAGGATTCTTTCGAGTCGGATGACTGTGTATGAGATTTTACACGTCTCAACAGACGGCTGCGGAAATTACGGTTGGGAAGAGTCGTAACACAATAGGTCACGTCTTAAGAGTATGGGTAATAAATAGAAGTGCAGTCATTCTTGAGTTTGAACTCGGAGTAATCATAAGACCGTTAGGGAAATCAATGCGAGGTGTGTGGAGTGATATCGCGGAATAAGAATGATAGTGGGCTAACATATTAAATCATTGCACATAGGAGAACCGGTTATGGTTTAATAACTATACGTAATTATGACTTGAATTGTTATTTGATAAAGATTTTTGATCATACCTTTGGAAACTTTGTCAATTCTTGCTCAAGGTTTCTAACCAGTTTCTCTTCTTTGATATCTTGGAGATGCCCCATGTCTTTAGCTCAATTACACCTGCATTTCATGATTTTAGCACTAACAGTTGATTGTATTTTTGAAAACAAAGTGATGCTGGCTGCGGAAATCGTTTCTGGCTGCGGAAACGGTTCCCAGCTGCGGAAACTGAGACAGCACCCCCTTGACTGCACAAAAATAGCTTAGAGGAAAACTAACTGAATGAAAATAGTCCTGAAGGGGGACTTTTATTGGTGGAATGAAATGGAATGAGAATGAAGTGAAAATGGAGTGGAATCAAGTGAAATGGAAATGAGAATGAGATGGAGGTGAAATGAAATGGGTAAGTGAGATGAAGGGAAGATGGAGAGAAAAGGAGAGGAGATTTTTTTTTGGAAAATATAGAGTGTCAGGTGTCCCTGATTTTCACTCTATATTTTTTGTATAAGACTGCCAAT